>AYEL01056071.1:0-27529 GCA_000484575.1 Olivierus martensii
TGAGACTTGCACGTCGGTAAAACCAGGTAAAGTATATCGTTAAAATCAATTTGAAATTTTTTGGGCCTATTAATGGTAACAACATAATTTTATTGACAGAAAATTGAAGGGTTCCCCAGAAAAACATTCCAAGCACCAAACTGTAAATTCAACATAAGCTAAAAATAAAAGCATTTTCAGTCTATAAATTTGCTTTAAAATTTATAAACTGAAAATGCTTTTCTTTTTAGGTTATGTTGAATTTACAGTTTGGTGCTTGGTATGTTTTTCTGGGGAACCCTTCAATTTTCTGTCAATAAAATTATGTTGTTACCATTAATAGGCCCAAAAAATTTCAAATTGATTTTAATAATGTACTTTACCTGGTTTTACCGACATGCAAGTCTCACTTTTGAGTTGGCTATCATGAAATTTGCAGTGGTAGCCAATTGTCTACTTAACTTTTTGAAATTTGTCAAGCCCTGAGTAAATAAAAATTATTGTATTAACAAGCTGACTAATTAAGTAATTAAGCTTAATTAGTATGTAAAAAATTAAAATCATCATATCATTTAATTTTTTTGAAATTTTTTGAGTTTCAAAAATTATCATGCTTTCTGTTCTTTTTCTAACAGTGTATTTTTTTTAATGTTAAAAAAAGAACTTTGACTTAGTGCTATTTTGAACTGTATTTTTGTGTATTTTTTCCACTTTTGATTAGTGCTAGTTTGAACTGTAAGGTATTTTTTTCACTTTTATTTTTTCAGATATTTTCATTTCTTACACAAGTTCATAATTTTTTACAATTTTTTTTATGAATATTTAGTCATCCAACAAAATAATTTGAAATTTTTAGATAGCAATTGGTCCTCTAAATAAAACAAGCCATGAATTAAGAATATCAGATACTTTCAAAAAATAAATTAATAAAAACCAATTAATATGCAAATTTTGATTAATGAATATTAATTAAGATATCTGGTGTAATTAGTTCAAAATTTACATAAAGTTATTGAAATATTGTCATTATTATTAATTATATTTATTGTCAGGTTTTTCATTTTAATATGTTTATTTTAATATTAATAAATTTTCAATTATATAAAAACAAACATATATGTAAATCATCTCCTCTAATATATAAACAGCTATAATATTTTTTTACTTTGCTCTAACTGGACCCTAGATGGTTGAGGCTGGCCTTACTCACTATACCACACTTCATTATCATCATCAACTGGCATTATATTTAAGATTTCATAGTTAAAAAATTTATTTTTGTGAATCATCATCAGAAACTAATTATAGTCTTTTTGCAAAAAATTCTAAGCACAATTGCAATAAACCAATTAGGATGGCCCAAATTGCAATTTTAAAATTCTATTGTTTATTCCTGCAGAGCAAAACATATCATGTCCATAGCCACTGATAGTAAATGACCTTGAACGACATATACCATCCACAGCACACAACAGATTATCAGGGACATCCATTTCTCATATGTCCTAAAAAGCTAATCACTAAGTCTTCTATAACTCTTTATATTACCCATATAGCTGAGGAGAATTTCTGCTAACATGCCGACCACTGGGCTTTCAACAGGGAGTTCCTCTACTTATCTATAGTATTATCATTCAAAACTAAAACAAAAGTACTAAAAAGTATGACTCAACAGATTAGAGCTATGTTTCCTTAAGATTAACCTTTAACACTCCACCGCCTGGTCTCCCGAGACAAACACGCTCCGTCTTGCACTCCTAGTACTGGTCTCCCGAGACAAAATTTAAAACTTAATAACTTCGTAATTTTTGCGAATATCAAGAAAAAATGGTTAAAATCTCAAATTCTATCATATTTTCCATATTTCTATTGTATTATTGGTATGGTAATTGTGGAAAAGATATTCATACTAATAAAAGTGCTGTTTGCAAATATGATGGACCTCCAAAACCACTAAAAAATAAAACAAGTCATCAAATTCTATCTTCTCTTTGCCCATATTTTTCACAAAGTAAGTATTTATTGTAATTAAGTAATTAAATATTTAAATAATTATTCTCTTATAAATGTTTATTAACCCTTTGCGCTCCAGAGTCAATACGTTCTTGACAGGCCATTGACCTGCTACAACTCCGTTGTAAATAACTTATTGACAGGGTCTGGTGCCCTTATTTTTATTTATATTGAAAAATAAATTTTCACGTTTCTGGGATCAAGAGATAAGTGTTCAGTTTATTCTTATTAATTTTTAATCCCCATTGTTCATATGCAGAAAAAGTTTACAGAACAGATAGGTTGCATCCTCTATCTTCAGCTATGATGACATGGTCATCTGCAAATAATAAATTATGTAGAAATTTGTAATTCCCAATCTGTAGCCCCATTTTATTGCATTTAGCAGATCATTCTTTAACCTTTTGCGCTCCAACTCCTAGCTATGCTAGACAAAGTTTAAGACCCAAAAACTTCACTAATATAACCGCCATCTTTGGACTGCCAAAAATTCAAGAACGGATTGTCCGAATTTGTCCGACTTGCTCTATCATGTTCCACATTTCCTTCTTAGTTTACCTTTACTTTTTTTACAGATATGTTGATCCAATTAATTATAATTTGGGAAAGTTGGCCCCTTGTAAATAATATGATTTTAGCACTTTTTCACACATAAAATTCGATAAATTAGTTTTATTTAAAAATATATAAATTTCAGCTTATCAGAGAAGCAAAGCAACCAATACCACGCTTGACGATCGACGCGGAAGTCGGCGTTCTAGATTATGGCGGGAAATATCCAACGTTTTTCGAAATCAGCTGATTGTTTGTTTCCCCGTTAGTTATATTATAAAATATAACAAAAAATTAAAATAATAAAGTAATTTTTGTGTTATCTGCAGTCGAAACAAGTAATTTGTTGACGAGGGGTGAATAATTACTGTCAAACAGCGTCCATCCAAGGTCAACTACAAAAGTAATTCTTGTGTAATCCCTAGTTGAAACAAGTAACTAGTAGACCAGTCATAATTGTTGTCAGTCCATCCAAGATCAACTACATGACCTTAGGCTATGGGCTAGTTACATTATGTTAACTAAGGGTAGAGCCGTGACAACCTTTCCTCTTTGTTTGAAAATGCTATTATTATTATTATATATTAACTATTTTTTGAAAAATTAATGACTTAGAATGACTAAATACAAAGAAATAATTCACCATCTGCCATTTTTAAAAGGCATTGAGACAAATCTTGAGTAAGAAACATATAAAAAGCAATAATTTATCAAATATCAGTGCTAAATCTGGCATACAGATGGCAGGATGATAGCTACGTATAAAGATACAGCATATTTATTAAAATAACAACATTTTCAACAAAGTCGACATTCTCATATTATTAAAATAAAAAATTTTCAACAAAGTCGACATTCTCATATGTACTAATACTTCTTATAAAATAAAAAGTTATTAATCCGGAATTATTTAAGAAAATAGGAACAAAAATGGCTAATAAACAATTATTTTAATTCATATGCATTATTTTAAGAAGATAGGAAGAAAAATGGCTAACAAACAATTATTTTAAACATTTGTGTAGTAGAATACCATATTTCATCTGCAAGAGGGATAAAACGATTGTTTGCTTTTACAAGGTATCAAGTTTCACTTGGGTTTCGCTTTTTACCAACGAGGCCAGGACGCATATCAAATTACAGTCTGCCGGATCATTTTTCAATCATAAATTGTCGAGGTATCAGATTATGCTCTGCGGTATCAAATTACAGTATAAATTGTCTTCATTAGTTGGAAGTTTTTAGAATTATGAAGTATTTGGTATTATTAGATGCGGAATATCATCAAGAATGTAAATATATAAACATTTTTTTATCCGATGCCGAAAATCATGAATAATTTGAAAAAATGCATAAAATTTACATATGCTAATTAGGCCTAATTGCTTTCGTATTTTTTTCCTCTTATTATTTTGATTCTTTACCAAAACTAAAAAAGGATATCAGAATATAGTATATTTCCGACAAAATCCAATTTTTTCATGCCAAAAAATTAAAATGCAAAAAAGTTATGGCAAAAAATCATAATTTTTTTAAATGGCCACGCTAGAATGGTAGACCATTAAAAAAATATATTTTTTTGGAGTGCAAAGGGTTAAATATTACTAGAGTTTGCTTTATCATTTTTATTAGATGATAAAGGAAATATTTTCATCAAAATAGTTGTTTCTTGAATAATTGTTCATTTATACTATAATTTATTCAATAATTACTTTTTATTTAATCAGTTAAAATTTTAATAAAAGTATGAAAAATTATCTAGAAAATGTAGTTAAATGATGAATATACATCAAAGAACCTGTCTTTTTTCATGAGGATATTGCCATTTTTTTTTTTTTTATTTTGCAATAAAAATTCTGTTAATGTTTTTATAATGCAAAACTGTTTTTCCAATAGTGATTCAAAAATTTTCTATAAATGCTAGAATGTATTTATATCACAATATCTTAGAATCAATTTCCAAACATATAGATCCATATTCTGACTTATCTACGTTTATAGTTTAAACTTAGTCTTAGATTTAAACAGTAAAGTGATATTCTTATCTCTCTTAGTTTCTTAAAACCAGTTTTAAACTCAGCAAAAAAAATAGACTTAATTTAGACCTTAAGAGAGAGTAAATTTAATGACAGTTTACAAAATGGCATCTGTTAATGTAGTACACACAGGGCTTTTGAGAGAGATTTTTCAGCTGGGACAAGACTAATTTGAGACCCCCTACAGATACATATGCCGGATTTGTATATTTTGTATTATGCATATATATATTGTAGAATTGTGTAAGAGTATTGATTAATAACTCACTAATACTGAACAGAAACATGTAATTTTTAAAAAATATATTAAAAAAAAAAAGTAAAAACATTACAAGAGAAATCATATATATACATACATAATTATATCATTAAAATACAAAAAAAGAAGAGCCGAACAATTGTACATATATTATGTAAAAATTGTTTAGAACAATTTCAAATATAATTTCATATATTTTCTTTTATCTATAGAAATTTGCAAATGTACTTTATTATATATGTAATTAAATAATTATTACATGTTTAATTATAAAAATATATATATTTTTAAGGAAAACAAAGCACATTTAACTGATAATAAATGCCCATTTGTAAAAAAAAAAATGATTGAACAAACTTAAAGGAAAATATATTAATACATGACAGTGGCCACCCTGTATTTATCTCATTTCTATTTTTTATAAATTTTTGATTTTTGACTAAAAAATTTTGTGAATGTCACTGATATCAGGCAATCAAAAAGGTAGAATCTTTTTATATTGCACCACCCCGTAAGGTTTGGCATCTTATCAGCATGAGCCCCGGACCAATGTCCCGGCTGAACTCCGTTCTCCTAGGGCTGAGTACTTGCACGAGTGAATAGCTGACAAGTACACGTTGTACAAATAAGTCATATTAATTCAATAACAAATATTAGAAGAGGAGTGACGATATGAGAGAGAAATAATTCAATATCAAATCTTGATAAGCAAGAGTTTTGCAGACAATATCATTTTTCAAAAGAAACAGAATTTTATTTAATTTCAAAACTTCATTCTGATATTCAAACTAACACAGAACAAAACACAGATATTCCACTCTATTTACAAATTTTAGCCAGTTTACATTTTGCCACTGGCAATTTCAGCCATCTGCAGGAGGTTTAATAGGAGTAAGTTAATCAAGCATTACAAGAATTAAAATTTTCCATTAAGATAAATCCACATGGTAGTTATGCAATCAGCAAAACAAATCCATGTGTTAATCAAGCAGACAAATTGAGATTGCGCATTCTCACAATGTTTTTAAGAGGCCTATGGTTTATGGAAACTGAGTTCAGAACTCTGATAAGAATAGAAAGGACAGTTTTAGTTTTAACTTTAACTGAAACTGGTTTAAACTGATGTTAAGTAAAAGAAGTCAGAATATGGCTGATAAAGTTTCAAATTATACAAATTTTAAATTTGAGTCACAAATTCAAACTAATTGTTTAGTGTACATGATTTTCAATTACAGTAAAGTTCTCTTTATATGTAATTCTTGAAATCATACTTGATTTGGATAAACATATATCTGGATAATTGATATGTTGGAATAAGTTCAAAATATGTTATTTAATGCAAAAACCAGAATTACTTAAATTAAATAGAGTAAATATAAAACTAAGTCTTCTTTTAACACAGATACAAAACAGCTTATAAATTCCATTTGATATGTTGGAATAAGTTGAAAATATGTTATTTAATGCAAAAACCAGAATTACTTAAATTAAATATAGTAAATATAAAACTAAGTCTTCTTTTAACACAGATACAAAACAGCTTATAAATTCCATATTTTATTAGTAAGTATATGTGTTTTTGGGATATGAATACATCTCTAGTTTCTTTGCAATAATAAATAATTAAATAAAATTACATTACAATATATACAACTTAAAAGATGCATAGAGATGTATACAGTATCTGTGATATAGCATGAATTGCTGCAAACAGTTCACACTATATGGTCACAGATGTCATTTCTTTGCATAATTGTTTATTATACAAAGAAACTGAATATGGGTTCGTATCCCAAAAGCACTTTTTAAATTCCATATTTTATTGGTCACTATAACATGTTTTTGTATCTATATTAATTAGATTCTGTAGTATTTAAAATTACTTTTTATAAAAGTTTTAGGAAATACTTAGAATATCTTTATATTTTTATGTTGTTGAAATAAACATTAGAATATAAATTTTATATTGATCTCAAATATTTTTCAATTAGGAATATATTTTTACAAGTGCATTTTTTGTATATTCATCATAATTCTCTGATAATTTTCATTTAATAAACAATAGAAGTTTAATGTATTCAGTAAAATTTTACTACTTAATGAATAAATGTTAAAAAACAGAGACCTCTATTACAAAATTTCTGTTACATGTTTTATATTGTAGTTTATTAGATAGGGATTTTCTATTCAGAAATTCATTATTTGATCAGAGAAACATAATTTTTATAATATTACTAATATAACTGCTTAACCATAACATTTAAGAATCAGTAACAAGCACTAAAGCCATTTTAAAATTTATTTAATTATAAAAATATGGTATTTTTGGTTGGCCACTCAACCTTCTTAGGTCTTACATTACTTAAAGATCTCAGTTCTACAATATCAGAAAAAATTAAACAAATAATTTATAAATAAATTTTTAGAATATTACAGTTCAACAAAGCTGCCTTCAAACTTGATTCAATCTTAAAATTCTGTTCAAATGTGCTTTGTTGTTAGTTTTGCAATAATTAAATAAGCCAACCACATTAATATTACAATAATGTTGTTACTATAATATTAATATTAATGGCTTATTTATTTATTTATATTATGCTGTTATAATTACATGAAGTTTAAAACTGCTTTAGTGCTTAGACTTCGTGTAATTACAATAGTAAGATGATCTTAGTGAATGGTTATTGATATACTTTAGTATTCATTGAAATACATTTTCTAAAACTACTTAACTACTAAATATTTTATATAGATAGCAGAAAGTTATTATTTATTATCTTCTATTAACCACATTAGTTTAATTAATTAAGATTAGAAAAATTAGTAGTCTGTGTGATTTTAAATGAAGATGAACTTTCCTTTTTTCAGCCTTATAGCCTTGCTTATTTTTCAACAGCCGTAACCTTACTAATAGTTGTATTCTTTAAATTTTACATAGAAGTGTAAACAGTTGTAAAGTACCATATATAACCTTATAGCATTTTTGAATTTTGATAATATCCAAAATTTCAAAATATAGAAACATTGTACATTGTTATAAACTTTGAACATATATTTTTATAAATACAGATCACTTTTCTTTGGATATAATTAATGAGTTCTATGTTAATAACAGTACAACTACAAAACAGTAAATTCAAAACTAGCACAAGGAGAGTTGAAAATGTTTGTCAAATAAAGTAATTTCTGTAATCTTGTGCTAGTTTTGAATTTACTGTTTTGCAGTAGTGCAGAAGCAGAGAGATGCAAAGAAATATCAGTACAACTAGTTTTATTACTACAATCTTCAGTATAAGCTATTGTATTTAAAAAAAAAACAAGAGCCGCACATTTTTATTTATCAGCTTGAATAATTGTTTTATTATTATCCATAATTCACTCATGTTGGAAAAGATATCAAATGAAAAAATAAATACAAGAATCAATAATGAATGTAATCTTGCTATATTTAATGTACTTCATAATTGCAAAGAAAATAGATCAGTTCTTGATCATTATATCTTATGTAACCTGCTGCATCCAAAATAATTAAAAACTAATATTAACAAATTGACTAATTAAGTCTAACAAGGGGAGGACACAGCTGACTCCCACCGATTTTGATCCGCTTGCGTATGGTAAAAATACATCAAAAATGAGTGAATACGTGTCCAAGCTTTTCGTTGAATATCAGCTTAAAAACGATAGATAGAGAACCGATCAGCTGTAGCGCAGATGGCGTAGTCGATAACAACATATCCATATGTGCGCAGATGGTGCACTCGATAAATACGTGGCTCGTAATCTGAAGAATAGCATATCAGCAGGTGCACAGATAGCACACTTGATAAATACGTGGCACAGATCACCAGGTGCACAGATGGCGCACTCGACTAATACGTGGCTCGTTAGATCATCAGGTGCACAGATGGTGCATTCGATAAATACATGGCTCGTAATCTGAATTTTATTTTATGCATCGAAAAATTATTTTTTATTTTTCATTTTTTTTTAACTAGCTGCACAGATGGCGTACTCGATAAATATGTGGCTCGTAATCTGAAGATAGTGGGTTCGAATCCGGGTTGATGTGCATTTCAGTCCTGTGCTAGTTTTGAATTTACTGTTTTGCAGTAGTGCAGAAGCAGAGAGATGCAAAGAAATATTTCATAATATATGTTAGTATGGGTCTTTTACAAATGACTATACGAATGTTAAAAATTTTTGTTTATTAGAAAGTTTTCTTCTTAACCTACATTTGGTTAAGATGATTTACCATCTTAATTTAATATGCTTGCCCCAAACTAATAAAAATGTGATGCATATTCTATTATATAAATGCGATGCGTATTTATGCTTTGTGATTTTCTGTACATTTGTGAAAGTAATGTTTATTGTTAAATGGGAGTATTGCAATACTTGACTAAGACTGTTATTCTGTACAAATAAATTTATAGTCACAGAGATCTAATATGTTATTTGTATTAAGGGCTTACAGGAGGTATGGGTGTAAACCATATATTTTCTTTACTGTGGATGTTTTTTGCATAATATGATGTTATTTAATTCTAATTTTTAAGATAATGACTATGTTTTGTATTATTATATTATTATTTGTACCTAAAATATCAGCTTCTGGCAATAATAATAATGTTGTTTTTAGGAATTGCTTGTCAGGTTTTCTAAAAAACGTGTATGGAGGGCAATCTTCCACCTGCAGTTTTCTTTATTTTAGGAAGTAGTCACTGATTGGTTCCCTGATTTGACTAGATGATAAAGAATAAAAGGAAACTTCTTTGGTCTGCATTTCAACTGAGGCAGGCTATGTGGATAGCCTAAAATGTTTTTGAATAAACAATTTATCATTTATCTTACTTATTTGGCTTATTATTTACTTTTATTTAATATTTAAATATTAAATAAAAATAAACAATAACAGTTATATTAAATAAAAGTAAGAAGTATTTCATTATTAATATGAAAGTTTTCTGTATCCATTCTGTCTAATAATTAAACTACTAAGCAAGTGAAATGGCAATATTTTATTTTGAATGCTACAATTTATACATGCAGAGAGTTAACTCTGTGTTCAAATTGAAAATCAAAGTTCTTTTAGGTTGAAATGTTCATGCTCTTGTTAATGTTTGCAATAATATCTCAATCACTTAACAGAATCAATAAAAACTAAGAACAAAAACAAACAAATATAATTTGAACCAATGAATAATGGTAATATTCAAACTAAAATCCTATCTATATTTATTTATTTTCAAAATCTGTTGAATATCTTGAGCTTTTATGGTTGGGAAACTTAGCTTCCATTTATGGTGCTCTCTCTATGGAAAACTGTATTAACACAAATTTGAATAATGACTGAGAATTTTAGCTGATTATTTAAGTATTTTGTTCATAATAAGAAGACAATAGAATATCTTGAATCTCAAGAATTTTTCTATTACTACTTTTTAATTTAAAAAAAAAAAATTGATAGTGACATAAAATCATCTCTCCAGCTGTCAAATTACTGGCTTATCAGAGAGAAATTCATTTTCTAACCTGTTTTATTACAAATTTTTGTAAAACAAAAAATGTTTGTTAAATGCTAATATTTAAAAAAAAAATCATACCATAAAATAAAAAAAATCAAATAAGCATTAAAAATTTCCTGCTTTACAGCTGCATAGTGCTTAGTTTGTCTCTTTGCTATTATTAGTTGCAGAATGTCTATAGCTTTAGCTTATTTTGTTTTTATTTTCAATCTCTTTAGAATATTAATAAATTAATAGAGAATTTATTGCCAAAAGACTGATCTTATCATATTAACAAGTTTTAAAAAATGCATAGGGCAGAAAAAAGAATTGAGTTCAATATACAGTGACTCTCATGGTTATTCGTACGAACAGTGAAATCTTTATCCGTAATTAAAATATATAAAAGTAATTCATCATGTTTATTTTATAATTAATAATTTATTTATCCTGTCAAAAGGAAATTTAGAAAAAAATAGCCTAAAAAATGGCAAAAATTAATTTATAAAAAATATTTGGACCAAATACTTAAAGGAAACATCGCAGCATTTTAGCTCTCATGGTTATTCATACAGTGATGTTGTTTGTAACTAATTAATACAGCTAGTATTTTGTTGGATATCTCCATTATTGAATAATATTCTTAAATCTCTTTGGCACTGATTGTACCAACTTTTCACAATATTCGACTGAAATTTTATTCCATTCATCTACTAATATAGTAATATTACCGGTATGTTTTCTGATACCACTTTCCAAATATTGCCAGAGATTTTCAATAGGATTGATATCCAGTGATTGGAGAAGTGTATCCAATACCTTTAGACAATTATAAAGCAGCCACTCTCGCATGATGTACGATTTATGTTTAGGATTGTTATCCTGATAAAACAAAAATTGATCTAAAATTTTTTCTGCACTTTGTTTCAAATTTTGCTTAAAAATGGTAAGATAGCCATGCCTATCCATCGTAGTTTCTATAAAATGCAGATTTTTGACACCATACACAGACATAGCATCCCATACCATTACTGAGACTCCTCCATACTTTAATGTAGGACAGAGATTTTCTTTAGCTAATTCCTGATTTAGGGTTTTCTCAAAACCATAATTCTTCTATCAGATCCAAAAATATTAAATTTGTTTCGTCAACAAAAATTACATTTTTCCAAAAGGAATTGGCTAAAGAAAATCTGTCCTATATTAGGAGAAGTGTATCCAATACCTTTAGACAATTATAAAGCAGCCACTCTCGCATGATGTACGATTTATGTTTAGGATTGTTATCCTGATAAAACAAAAATTGATCTAAAATTTTTTCTGCACTTTGTTTCAAATTTTGCTTAAAAATGGTAAGATAGCCATGCCTATCCATCGTAGTTTCTATAAAATGCCAGATTTGACACCATACACAGACATAGCATCCCATACCATTACTGAGACTCCTCCATACTTTAATGTAGGACAGAGATTTTCTTTAGCTAATTCCTGATTTAGGGTTTTCTCAAAACCATAATTCTTCTATCAGATCCAAAAATATTAAATTTGTTTCGTCAACAAAAATTACATTTTTCCAAAAGGAATTGGCTAAAGAAAATCTGTCCTATATTAAAGTATTGAGGAGTCTCAGTAATGGTATGGGGAGCTATGTCTGTGCATGGTGTTGAAAATCTGCATTTTATAGAAACTACAATGGATAGGCATGGCTATCTTACCATTTTGAAGCAAAATTTGAAACAAGATGCAGAAAAAATGGGAATATTAGATCAATTTTTGTTTTATCAGGATAATGATCCTAAACACAAATTATACATCGTGCGAGAGTAGCTGTTTTATAATTGTCCAAAGGTATTGGATACACCTCCCCAATCATCGGATATCAATCCTATTGAAAATCTCTGGCAATATTTGGAAAGTGGTATCAGAAAACATAATATTACTAATAAAAATGAACTGAAACAAATATTAGTAGATGAATGGAATAAAATTTCAGTCAAATATTGTGAAAACTTGGTACAATCAAATGCCAAATTAATTATTCAGCAGAACGGATATCCAACAAAATGCTACAGTCAATCGGGTGAACTTTGGACCACCATGTAAATATGCATTATTTCTTTGTACTTTTTAAAGATTAGATATAGCCTAATTTTTTATAACATACAATAGTTATATTACTACTGTCTGTTGATTAGCTTAAGTCCCAGAATACTTCACAAAACTCTCACCAGTCTTCACAAGAACACCTATTGAAAAACACGTTTGTCAAATGGTATATTCAACTTGAAATTAGATATCTACGTCTTAAAAATGTACTAAATAACTGTATAGAATTGATTCTTACTGTCTAAATATTAGTAATCTTATGAAACACTTTTTAGCAGTAGATATACTAAAATATTTATTTCATTTTGCAAAGTACTTTCGGCTAACCGCCATCTTCAGCGCAAGTTACAAAAGTAAATAAACACACTTCAAACCTTACTGACCGTTACAGAAGCTTGACTCTAACAAACGAATAACACGTTAAAATTACCTAATAACATACAATATTTTCATTTTATAATATAAGTATATTAAATAATTATCCTAATGAGTAAAATAAACTAACAAAAAAAAAATTTATTTTTTATTTTTTAAATACCTATGCATATGATTGACTTACAAAATTAGATTATAAATTATTTATAGTGTGATTCCATGCATTAGATATGTCCTTAGACTGTTTATCATTGATTAATTTTAAACATTTATCTCTTTTTAGAATTTCTATTGTCTCTGCTAGAAATTTATTCTCATTTTTGTCGATCTTTCTAATTATTTTTGACTCCTCCCATTTAATGTCTATATTGGACTTGTAGAATTTTTTAGCTAGTGTAGTCTTCATATTACCGGTCTTAATATCGTATTTATGTTCCTTAATTCTCTCATCCAAGCACCTTTCAGTGACACCTATATACAATTTTTTTTCTTCCTCATTGCCGTTGAGATTCATTGGGATTTGGTATACACGGATTTGCTTCTCTCTTGTTTTCTGTCTTTATCATTCTTCGGTAACCCAAGACATTTTAATTTAGTTTATTTTGTATCTAACAATGTAAGTTTAATTCTTCAAGTAGGCAAAAATAAGGATTGCAGGGACAAAACACCACAAAGAAACTTTTTATTGATAGTAAAAATAGATTAAATAAAGTTATCATAATGAAATCAGTTTTTTTAACAGTAACAAAAATGTACCCTACTTAATATATTAAAATCTGTATACAGCTAGCTAAGGTAAATTTTTTCTCATAATCATATTTGTTAGATTCTAAATGTGATTCACAGTTTCCCTGGACTTCAAATTTGCAGAAATAAATAAATTACAATTGATTTTTAAACACGTGGTCCAAAGTTGCTCAATTCTAAAGGTAACTTTCGACCACTATAAAATAGCTTGCCATTGCTAAATAATACAAATTCCCTTTATAATTTATATAAAAGGCATAATTTCAATGAATATAAATTCCAACGGTTCATGTATGAATTTTTTTCAAGTGTATTTAGATGGTCAAATTTTGAAAAAAAGCTATAAAGTGGTCCAAAGTTCATCCGATTGACTGTAGCTATATTAATTAGTTACATATAACATCACTGTACGAATAACCATTAGAGCTAAAATGCTGCGATGTATCCTTTAAATATTTGGTCCAAATATTTTTTATAAATTAATTTTTGCCATTTTTTAAGCTAATTTTTTCTAAATTTCCTTTTGACAGGATAAATAATTTTTAAACTAATTTTTTCTAAATTTCCTTTTGACAAGATAAATAAATATATTATAATAAAAGAAACACGATATATTACTTTTATATATTTTTAATTAAGGATAAATAAAGATTTCACTATTCGTACGAATAACCACGAGAGTCACTGTATATTACTGTACTATGTTTTATTAAGTGACGCTTTTAGTATAAATTTTTAATTAAAACTGCTTTCCAAGTTAATTAAGCATCTTCACTTTGTCATATTTACTTTACAAAAATTGTTTGATAAAATACTCTAAATAATAATAAGTAAATATTTATTATAGAGAGATCAAAAATAAGTGTACAGTATCATTGACAATAAGAGAGAAAACCGAATTCAGAGAAATTCCAATATTAAAAATGTATAAATAAGAAATATATACAGAATTAATTAAAACATGCAGCAATTACTAACAAGTACTTGGTTCTGGTAAATCTTCAAATAAATCCATAACCTGAACAAAGAATCTAACCAAAGAAATATAAAGAGAATTCTTCTAATACGATTCTTCCATTAACAGTAACTCGAATATTATTGGTTATCAAACAAAATGAAATTCAAAAACAGCCAATAAAATCAACTAATATAGATTTTGCATTAATGGACGAGTAGGTATATCCCAACGGGTATATCCACAAATAAGAATTAACAACAGATGGCGCATCTGTCACTATTTTATCTGAAATAACGAAGAATTAGTCAACATTGTATAATATTTGTTTTGTATTTTACCTTTATTCATCGTTATCTTTATTGTAATCAAAATACCCAATGGTTAAACAGGATTAAATTGTATTATTTCGTTGCTTTCATTTTAATTATCTGAATAAAAATATTTTAATTTAAAAATGAATAATAATATAATTGATCTAAGGTAGTATTTTATAGTGTCTCTCCGAATAAGGGACAGTAAAGAATGATGTTGGTTACTGTTAGTTATATCTTCGAACCTAATTTTTGCTGGCAGCTACTTCAAAACCGCTAACATAATGGTAGGATAAACCGAAAGCTAAAGGATGGTGTCATCTCCTCGGGACTGGCGTCACGGCGTACCGCAGGGAACAGTTTTAGCTCCAATCCTCTGCAAACAAAGTCTGATTCCATTGTTTGTTTGTGTTATATATTACTTGACACCTGCAAGTGGTGTGACGTCGCAGTTTTGGATTCCATTAGAAGAAAAAAAAGTCTGTCTAAGATCCTACAGTTCATATCAATTTTGGATTCCATTAGAAGAAAAAATGTCTGTCCGAGATCCTACATTTGTGTTATATATTACTTCATACCTGCAAGTGGTGTGACGTCACAGTTTCGGATTCCATTAGAAGAACTTGATACCTGCGAGTGGTGTGACGTCGCAGTTTCGGATTCCATTAGAAGAAGAACAAAATTCTGTTCGAGATCCTATAGTTCATATAGACAATAAATCGGCAAATGCGTGTCACTGTTAATTCGCCATCAAGACAAAATCAAATCTTATCTATATAATAATTGTTGAATCTATAAGATGCTAATCAGTGTTTACGGGTTTGTAAATCTTATCTATATAATAATCGTTGAATCTATAAGATGCTAATCAGTATTTATGGGTTTATTTGTCAAAAAACTCCAAAGTGAACCCAATTATCCTTCTGGTGAAGATTGATAATTAAAATCTATTTTCGTGAACAATTCATTTCATTAATGTTAATTTTTTGTAGCAAATATGGAAAAATAAATATTTTTCCATATTTTTAGGACATTTTAAATGCGTTTTATCTGCATTTTTAAGATTTACTATGGTTATGGGAAGGAGCAGGAATGAATTAATCAATTTTCAATTAAATCCTATGGGGAATCGCACCTTGGATAACAACAGGTTTTGGTTAACAACAGTAATCCTGGAACGGATTACTGTCGTTAACCAAGGCACCACTGTATATATGTTTATGATTTAGAATTAAAATTTTAAATTTAGAATTAATAGGAATAATCAACAAATTCTTTTGATTTGCCTAATTTTAAAAAATGATAAAAGTTCATTTTATCTATTTTTTTACTTTTCATTATTAAATGATGGATATTATATTCCTGAAAATAGTCTTGTATATATTTATTATTCATCCTTTCTAAAAAAGAAAGTAATCAAACAGTAATAGTAGGATACTATATATAGAAAAAAACTGAAATATAGTATTGTTCATCATGATAGAAGTCCAGATGATGATGAACAATTGTAATTAACAATTGATGATAAATAATTGTAATTAAAGCAGAAAGTCTGGACTTCAATTGTAATTTTGTTTGCTGTATAATATATAGAATGAAATATTAATTTACTATAACTTTTCTTCTAAAAACCACTCATAAGTAATTTATTTTAATCTTTCATGGATATGAGGTTAGATTTATTTTACAAGAATATGGATATCAGTTTATTCCAAAATAAATTTATACACAATTAATTTTCAATAAAATATCTACGACTATAACTAAATTTGCAAATCAATCATTTGATTATTATTGTACCATATTGTATCTGATAATCTGGTTATATTTTAAAGTTTACATAATCTATAATAATTATAAGATTTGGAAATAAATCTTTTAACTCAGAAATAAAATTAACTAAAACGAGATATTCTTAAAAGACAAAAATATTAATCACGTACTGACTAGGTTAGTGTTACAAACATGCTTTTCATAAATTAAAAAGTTAATAAAAGTAACATTATGAAGTATAATAAGTTACCTTTTCCAACCAATTTATATAGTTTTATATGAAATAATTTGATTTTTAAGTTCAGTTACTTTTTTTCTTGTCAAATTAAAGACTCTTCTTCGTTTTGTTTACGCTTATTTTCTATTACTTTCGCTAGAAGGCGCTGTTATACAACCTCACGTGATAAACGCATGGGCTGAACGATTGCAGGAGAATCCAATTCTGGCCAATTGCCTATTTAGTTTCTGCGCTGTAAACAGCACGTGACTATTGTTAATTTTTAACTGTAGATTAAATTAAATAAGGTAATGTTAAAATGTTTATTAATTTGTGATAACAACTTCCCGTCAGCGTCAAAGTTATATTTTTAAATATATCAGCATGATTGTATAGATTATCTGTAGATAAACTATTGCATTTTATAAAGATGATTTACTTGCATATTTTGGTAATTCTTTTAAAATAATTTATTTGTAAATGTTCGTTTTACTATTTTAAATTTTTACTTATATAATAAACACTGAAACATGTCAATATGAGAATATCTGCATCGAAATTTTAACAAGGTTTCTTTCCAAGAGAAGTAATAAAATAAAAATTAGATATATAGTATATGTAAGATTTAGAATTAAAAAAGTTCTTACGCAACTAAAATAAATTTTCCTTAATAAACAAATAAGAAAAAGATTTACACAGATTTGTGGTTTTTTTTTTAGTGAAATGAAAAAAAAAACTAATTTTTTTATGATTACATAATAGGAAAATTGGAAAAAATACAGGAATTATTCTGAAAGTATGACGATTTTATCTAGCTATCGTTCTAGATACAGTATATTATTCTGTTAGGTCTACATGAAAAGAAAAAGGTGCTTTTGGATACGGTCCAATAAACAGGATTTCACTTTTACTTCAACGTGCCCTCGCCTATATTCGTAATCTATGTCGTTGACAAGGAATATAAGCTTTATTTCATTCGGGAATTTTAACTTCAATTTTCCTGCTATATATGTTTGCATATAAATGAGATGGTAAAAGTACAGTATACTTTGTTAGAATTTTAAAAAGGTTAACAGTAGGTCAGTACGTCTCGTCACTTCACCATATCTCATGAAATTCTTTAATCAGTTTACAATGCGAAACAATATAAACTTTATAGGACGATAAGGAATTTTAAATTTATTTTAAAACGATTCCCGAAACATTTCAAAAGCATTATATTTATTTTATAGAATTATACAGTTATCGATAAATGATATTTAATTAATCAGTTTCGGATTTAATCATCTCTGATATATTAGATATAATATTTTTCATTATTAATTAAATTAATTACAATGAATAAACTTGAATTAACGACCTTAGATAAATCATTAATCAATGCTTGTAAAAAGAACTGGTTTATTTTATCTTGAACTAATAGCCCAAGGATACGTTACAATTGAAATATGGGACTGTTAGCATGACCTAATATCGAATTCTATCTATAGGTCTTAAATGGTGGGATTTTTAAAATGCCACTTAAATTAAAATGAAAATAATATTAATGAAAAGTGTTCGAAAAATAATTAAAAGTCAATAAAAAAAAAACTGAAATTAAATGTAATACTTCGATGATATAGCAATTTTTCATGTTAAAATTGGTACAATGGAAATAACAGTCGCACTTTTTGAGTTGATAGTGATGAATATTCACACTCTAATATAGAATTCGTTATAGTGATATAAGCAGAGGGGGACGGTCCACCCCGGGCTCCAAGCAGAATAGGGGCCAAGAGCATGGAAAATCATTACTATTCACTAGATATTTGTATAAAAAATTTTTGCATCATTTTCAGTTCTTAAAAATTATTTAGTTAAGAATCTAAAAAAAATATGTATTGAAAGTCAAAATAGATATGTTTTTTGTAGGAGAGAGAGGGTGCCAAAGATTCTAGCTAGGCCATTAAATCTAAGGTTTTATAGAAATCTATAAGCTAAGAGGACTTTTGTTCATCAGTCCTTTTAATTAAAAACATTTACCTATTTATTGATCCCTTTCGAATATTACTGTTTTCGTTTTGATTTAATGTTTATAAAATTGTATTTATTCTTAAGTTTTATTGACAGATTCAAGAGAGAAATTAGGACTCAAGTCGAATTTAAGTAACTGAAAAACTTTTTTCAATTGAAAGCTTGTCCATGATTTACATAAAGCAATTTTTTTTCTTAAAGCTTTAATTTCCTCCCTTCATTCATAAGAAGGTCATAAAATGTTATTGAACTGCCCCATAAAAATTTTAGAATTTCGTTATTTTATAAAATATATAAAATTCCTTGGATGTTGAAATGAAGTCTTGCAGCAGACACCTTAGCAACCATAATCTTCTCTCTCTGTGGCAAAACGTTACCACAGTTGTCCTAGGAACGCCATAGTCGAATTATATTTTAATTGTTTTACCTTTCTGCACTTTATCTACAATTCTTTTTTTCGTCTCTTTGCTCAATCGAGTGTTCTTCTTTTCAGAATTATTCATCTGGTAAGTTCTTTTTGAGCCCATCCTTACATTTCACTCGAAAAAATAATAATTATTATAAATTTTTTACTATCTGAAAAATGTAGAATTGAAAATTAGCATAAACAACACGGGTAAACACTAAATTAGCCCAAAAAGAACTAATAAAATATAGCAAATGAACTAATAAAATATAGCAAATGACATCAAACAATTCCATGCAAGTGCATGCACCAACCCGCGAAACTCAAATGTCGAATTGCGAGGCACCACTATATATTATGACATCAAACAATTCCATGCAAGCGCATGCACCAACCCGCGAAACTCAAATGTCGAATTGCGAGGCACCACTATATATTATTTTTGAATTAATGGCTTGACTTTTTCAAGCAACTCTTCAAATTGTACTTCTGACATTCGTAGATGATTTTTATATATTTCTTTATCTTATACAGCCAAATAATTTAATAAATTTATTGAAGCTCCCATTCCATTGCGTCGTAAGATCTAGAGCTTTATCCATTAATGCCATTTTTTTTAATCAATAAATCATCTGCATTCATTCATAAAATATTTATTTACGATATTGATTCCAACACAAACAATCTAATTTGACTCCATTTTGAAATGAACTGATTCACTTTGAAAGAAGTGTATAAACAAAAAATGTTTCACTTTGAATGATTCATTCGAAGTGATCATCCAACTGACCGCGCCCAGACCTGTTATGAAAAATAGATTTTATAATAATTTTGTCAGTAGATGGCAATATATGTCAAATCTTTTCTATATACCTATATATAGTCAAACCTCTAAGCCGCCACCATCGGTTCGAAGGTCCTCTCTGGCGTTTTAAGCCGCCACCATCGGTTCGAAGGTCCTCTCTGGCGGTAAAGGAGGGGTGGCGGTTTAATTCCTCTCTGGCGGTAAAGGAGGGTGGCGGTTTATGGAGGGTTAATGGTAACAAGAAAACATGTATAGACTAAATGACATTGTTTCATTTAATTAAAGGTGTGTAAAGGAGGGTGGCGGTTTATGGAGGGTTAATGGTAACATGTGAGAAAACATGTATAGATTATTATGGAGGGTTAATGGTAACATGTGAGAAAACATGTATAGACTAGATGACATTGTTTCATTTAATTTAAGATGATCAGAAATAAATTGCTGAGTAGGCAGAAGTATATTTTCTTTTTATATTCACAAATTAATTTCGTGAACATCTAATGTCGTTTTTGACATTTTTCCGAGTAAGAAACATATTTATATTCACAAATTAAAATCTTTTCGTGAACATCTAATGTCGTCACAAATTAAAATCTTTTCGTGAACATCTATGTCGTTTTTTTGACATTTTTCCGAGTAAGAAACTAACGATACTCACAACAGTTGATATTAAAAAACGGTTTAAATTATTCTTCTTCTTCCGCAAAGTCGAGGTTATGGCTCTTCAGTCTTCTCCTATTTTAAACGGTTGTTGATATAAAAAAACGGTTTAAAATGTTCTTCTTCTTCCGCAAAGTCGAGGTTATGGCTCTCCAGTCTTCTATTTTAAACAATTATCGAAAAGTTGAGGTTATGGCTCTCCAGTCTTCTATTTTAAACGGTTATTTTAGTCAAGGTTATGGCTCTCCAGTCTTCTCCTATTTTAAACGGTTATTTTCCGTTTAAAGTTTTGGAATTGCTCATTTTGAAAGGGGGAGGGATGTGAATAGTCACAGGTGCGAGATTACAGTCTAATAAATGTTAATGTGAATAGTCACAGGTGCGAGATTACAGTCTAATAAATGTTAACAGAGATGTGAATAGTCACAGGTGCGAGATTACAGTCTAATAAATGTTAACGAATGTGAATAGTCACAGGTGCGAGATTACAGTCTAATAAATGTTAACAGTTACATAATTGCCATCTTCTGTAGTGTTTCTGTTTTTGTTGGTTGACCTTAATTGTCATCATCTCTTGTGTTTCTATTTGTGTTGGTTGACCTTGCCATTCGATTGTTTTAGTGCTTCTATTTGTGTTGGTTAACCTTGCCATTCGATTGTTTTGGCGGTTTAAACAACTGATTTGTCTACTAATGAAATGGTTTTGCTTCCAGAAATGAGTGGCAGTTGGCGATTAGTGAGGTGGCAGTTTATAGAGGGAATTTCATGTTTTAACATAAAGGAGATTTGTTATTGGCTTTCATCAGGCAAATAATGAGAGTGGCGGTTTATAGAGGGAAACCTTAAAGAGGTTTGACTGTATATTAAAATTTATGATTAGTGAATATGTCGAACCGGAGTGAGTGAGTGAGTGAATTGACTTTTACTGCGGGCACGCCCGCCGCGTACCAAATTCGTACCATTTTCGTACTTGGAGGAAAAAGCAATAGCTATATATGATGAGTGAGTATGTCGAACCGGAGTGAGTGAGTTGACTTTTACTGGCGGGCACGCCCGCCGCGTACCAAATTCGTACCATTTTCGTACTTAGAGGAAAAAGCAATAGCTATAACCTCAGTATTAGTTGTTGAAGAAGATGAAGAAGAAGAGCGTGTATATCAGTAACTAGGGCCACTTTAGGCAAAATTGTTCGTCTCACCCTCCATATGAACAGAGATGAAGAAGAAGAGCGTGTATATCAGTAACTAGGGCCACTTTAGGCAAAATTGTTCGTTACGGGAAAAATTTTTGTATGAAGTAAAAATATGAAAGATTGATTATTTTACTTATTTACATACCACAACTCCTGTTCATAATTATAAAGCCATTTGTAAATTATAGAATTTTTTAAATACAAAACTTTCACTTCTAATTTATAAATCTGTTATGCTTTACTGAATTTCAATACAACCTATTATTATAAAATATTTTAAAGTTTAATGATTTTCAAGTATTCCATGAAAAATAGTTGTGATTATTTTCTGATTATCTTCTATATGTTCTTTCAATTATAATAAATGCGACGCAAACCACGAGTTTTAGCGTATATATTAAAGTAACCAGACGTCCCGGATTATGCGGGAATATCCCGGATTTGAGTTGTTTGTCCCGCAATGAAGACTGTCCTGGAAAGTGTCCCAGCTCCGGCCACGAGTTTTAGCGTATATATTTAAAGTGACCAGACGTCCCGGATTATGCGGGATTGTCCCGGATTTGAGTTGTTTGTCCCGCAATGAAGACTGTCCTGGAAAGTGTCCCAGCTCCCAGATTGGACATATAATCTTTTTAACATTTTTGCAATGGACAAAGTTGTCGTTTTCTCTATTTCATATTAGATGACGCTATTGTTATTAACTGGCAACAAATGTTTCTATTTGTATGTGACAAGTATTAAAGATGATAAAAATACTATTATGGAAGTCGTTACAGAAATAGCTGATTTAAATTAAAAGAAAGAATGGATATGCAGTATCTACCATTCACTGTACGTCACTGATACAAGGTGGATAGAAATACTTGATCACTTTGATAGGAACAACATATCATTCAGGAATATTAAGAAAATAATTGAATTGGGTATGTTGGCCAGCACCAATGGCACAACGGAAAATTTTTTCCACTAACGAATAAGATTTAGATCTCAGAAAAAACATAACTGACCGCAGAAACGTTGAAAGCAATATTACAAGTTAATTCCAATTTTTCCAATATCTGTGAAAAATTTTATAAGAATATTTCAAGTAATGAAGATTTATTAAAAAATTCACTTTGCGAAAAATACAAATAAATAATGTAATTATTTATTTAATATTCGTTACATTGATGGTTATATAGTTATTTCTGATATTTTTTGTATTGAGACTGTTATTTTCTGTATAGTTAATTTTTTATTATGAAAAGAAGAATTTTTTTAAATTAATTTATCAGAAGTATGTGTTTTTTTGTAATTTTTATATTAATAAATACATAAAAAGATAGATCCAAGACATTTTAAATGATTCATAACTAAATAAACTAAGAAAATGATGTCCTCACAAATGTTTTAAGCGTTTTATTATTATTTTTATTTAGACTCGTCCCTCATTCCAACATAAGATATCTGGTTACTTTAATATATATATATATCAAGAATGCAAGGATGTTGATATATACATGTTACGGTAAAAGTGATTAATCCGGTGATTATGCATAATAACCGGTTATTATGAATAATCACCAACGATTTCGTTAAAAGTGATAAATTTTTTCTTATACCTGTATTACGAATTTATCACATTTACAGGTGATTATGCATACTGCCAGTTCGTAGTGGTAAAAATGATAAGTCGTGCTTAATCAAATTTACCGGACATTATGCATAATCGTCAGTCGAGGATGGTAAATTTAATTAAAAATGCATTCTCGTCGAGTTAGTGAAGTAGTTCGCTACATTTATTTTCATTTATGTAATAAATTCGGCTTTAAGAGGTCAAAGAAAATAAGATCTCCCTCGGTTCAAGAAATAATCGCAAATGAAGGTGCAGAAATTAGAGTTGACACCCGGATAAAGATGTCTATAAAACTTGAACATGATATGCCCGATATTTTTGTATATGACAGAAAAAAAGATTAAAGATTATATGTCTTATTGAGATCGAAATAATGAAGTAGTTCGCTGCATTTATTTTCATTTATGTAATAAGTTCGGCTTTAAGCGGTCAAAGAAAATAAGATCTCCCTCGGTTCAAGAAATAATCGAAAATGAAGGTGCAGAAATTAGAGTTGACACCCGGATAAAGATGTCTGTAAAACTTGAACATGATATGCCCAATATTTTTGTATATGACAGAAAAAAAGATTAAAGATTATATGTCTTATTGAGATCGAAATCACAAATCAAGATTTGTTAATAACAATCGAAAATGAGGAAATATCAGTTGCGAATTTAGGCAAGCCAGGAGCCCGTTCAATCAAAGGGCTGCAACCCAGGGCCCCGTTCAATCAAAGGGTCCCCTTTGCAGTCAAAAAATAAATAAAAATTAAAACAATTTAAATTAAAAATTTAAGAAAAAATAAATTTACGAATTTTTTTTGTACTTAGATAAATTTTAAATCGTTGGTTTGCAGCAATATTGGATTTGAATAAAATATCAAATATCAATATTTTAAATGACAGTAAATAGTAAATACGGCTCATTCGGTAGTCGGTAAAATCAAAATATACTTTGTCATTTGTCAATTATACAAATAATGTGGCAATGTCTGAATAGGAGTGCAAGTTTATCTCCTCTAAAATGTGTTAGCTTAGCGTAGATCTCTGTTTGACATTTGAGGTTATGTATAGTACAATATAGTTAAATATTAAATAGTCATTCGTTCGGTGAAATGTACTATTCAGGTGTTTAATTCAAACTTGGGTTAATTGGAGGCCGGATGGCCGAGTGGTAACGCAGTCGGCGTGCCACGCAGGAGGCCCGGGTCTGGTCCCGGCCCGGTGATCCTCGTCCTTCACTATCCGGCCCCCCTCCAGGGGTGTGGGTGCAGCCCGTGATTGGAACTGGTCCCGCTCCCTTAGTAATTTCCCTGATTGGAAAGAGGGCGTAAAATATGCAAAAAAACTTGGGTTAATTGGGTAGGCCCCAAACAGTGTTAGTCCAGGGCCCCAAAGTTAACGGTCTGCCTCTTGGAAATATGAATTAATGGCAAATCTACTGAGCAAGATGTATAAGTGCCAAGCACATAGAACTCTATGGTACCAAATAAAGATAATTCCCTATGACGGGATGGTATTGCAACAACATACTACAAAAATCATATCAGAGCTGTGGATTTGCCCCTAAACGTAGGAGCGTATTTCCAGACTCATATCTGAAGAAGACTCTGAAAAACATCTTTGTAAAGAGACGCGGACTTGGCCAGAAAAGTATGATAGACAACGTTGAAAACGTACAGAAACGACTAGAGATAATGGAAGTTAAAGATGAATGAGTGCTAAGAGGGTGTTGTAAAAGTACAACAACAGAACATTATAATTAAATTATTAATTAAAATAACAAAGAAACGTACAGAAACAACTAGAGATAATGGAAGTTAAAGATGAATGAGTGCTAAGTGTGGAATGGTGCTAAGGATGAATGAGTGATAGATGAATGAGTGGGTGTTGTAAAAGTACAACAACAGAACATTATAATTAAATTATTAATTAAAATAACAAAAAATGGAAAATTTCATGATATTTATCAAATTTATGAACTATATTTTGGAAATTAAGCGAAAATCGCTTTAAAGTAATATATTCAGCGATATTTATCAAAATTACCAACTTCATTTGGGAATTATGTAAAATTGCCGGTAAAAGTGAGAAATTCTAGCATATTTGTCAAAATTGCCAACTTCATTTGGGAATTATGTAAAATCGCCGGTAAAAGTGAGAAATTCTAGCATATTTATAATTGCCGGTAAAAGTGAGAAATTCTAGCATATTTATCAAAATTACCAAGATAATTGGTAATTTTGATATAATACATAATAACCGTCGATTATGCATAATCACCAATTAATCACTTTTACTGTAACATATATATTTTTTAAACAGCTATCTCAGGCACTGCCCGTCCCTGCAGAAAGATCAGCCGGATTGTGCACGTGAAGAATGGCATCAGCTGTTGAAAAAAGTATCTCCTATATCAGTAGTGTTCAACTTTTTTTTACCATGCGAACTACTTTTCTATACTAAATTATTCGGCGATCTACTCTCTTATATAGATCACATTCCCCTTTTTAAACAGCTATCTCAGGCACTGCCCATCCCTGCAGAAAGATCAGACGGATTGTGCACGTGAAGAATGGCATCATCTGTTGAAAAAAGTATCTCCTATATCAGTAGTGTTCAACTTTTTTTTACTATGCGAACTACTTTTCTATACTAAATTATTCGGCGATCTACTCTCTTATATAGATCACATTCCCCAACCTGATATCTGATTACGCACAACTATATATTCATTCCCCCAACCTGACATCTGATTACCACAACTATATATATAATTAAATGCGCACGCTCACTTCGGAGGACCTACTCTCCTAGCTCTAAAAACTATTAAAAAAAATTAAAAAATTTAATTATATATTTAAAAAATTATCACTTTTAATTATTTCAATACAACAAATAAAACAGATACATTTGAATAAAATATTTATTTCTCTATTTTGGAAAACCAAAGTTAGAAAAAACAATAGATTGAATTACAAACTCATAAGTTACAGAAAATGCTAGTTGATTAAAAAAAAGTTAATATGAAATTTGGCATTGTTTGGAGTTCGCAATATTTTCATAGGTTGATATGAAGAAGTGGCCAATCGCAGACAATCATCCAAATGATCTTTGTAATTTGGTTTCTTGATTTTTATAACGTTCATATTTAAAAAAGCGAATTCAAACAAGAATGTCGATCCGAAACATGACAAAATTTTTTGCCCAATAACAGTTAATATTGGAAACTTTTTATGCAAACTTCCAAATGATTATTGATTTGACAATTTTAACGAAAAATAAATAAATAGTAATACACTTAAAGTGAATTGAAAAATAATACAAAATAATGATAAATAAATTCGCTCTTTGAATCCTATTCTTCATTTAATTGCCAATCCCATCATGAGTATGGGCAACCTGTGGTGGCATTGGAATACCCCCTACTTACAAGTTAATAATCTCTTGTTGAAAAAAAGGCATAAAACCACAAACAACAACATATCGAGATGATAGAAAATTGTATATGATAAATTTCTCAAGAAATCTTTTAAATGGATATTTATGAAGAGGAATGTTAATTACTTTTGTTAGTTAAAATAATTCTATGAATACCATTTTTCTTTATGCTACCAACATTTTTTATAAACCCTTCTGCTTATCATAATAAATCATAACTAAATGTTCTAATTCCAAATTTACATACTGTCATGATACTGTTAAGACAATTTTTGAATGAGATGTAAAAAAATATATAAATACAGTAAAACCTCGATTTTACGGACTATAGGGGGCAAGACTAGTCCGTAAAATCGAAGTAACATTTTTTTATAAACATTAATTAACATTTTCAACATACCTGTACTAATTAATGTAACTTATGCCTAAAAACTGTATTATTTTACATAGAGTATTTTAAATTAAATTAAATTACCTACATACATGTATATTAAATTTAGGTAAGTTGTTAAAATAAAAATGATGCATTATGCAATAAACGAGTGCTTTATTTTACATGCACCAGTGCAGATAAGAAATGCTG
>AYEL01056072.1:0-44379 GCA_000484575.1 Olivierus martensii
TTTATTTTAGAACATATTAAAAATGATCAATAAAAAATAATTAAAATTTTATCATATATATTCTTGAAAGTAATTTTTAATATTTATATATATATTTTATTTTATTAGGAAGTAGCACTCATAGTTCTCAAGCAGCGTCACCAAAGCCTTCAAGACGTTTATATCCAAGTGTAAGAATTATGTATAGATTTTGCTTAGTTCATTAAGATTGCAAATTATTAATACTTTTATATCATATAATGCAATTATAAGTGGCTTCATATTTTAATTTAATTTTTATAAAAAAAATTGATAAATTTGTTAAATGATGAAAGTTGATGAACTATACTTATTAAGCTTTGATTTGTATATTTTGCAGAAACTCTAATTTGTATAATTCTGATTTACATAAAAAATTTTACATACATTTATTTTAAAAATTAATTTTATTATTTAATATGAAATTTATAGTACTGCATTGTAATTTTATATTATAGTATTGCAGAAATTGCTATAATACTAAAATAATTGCTCTTGCATATATATGTAAGTAGTTATTTCCTAAATAAGGAAATTAAGAAAGCACAAGCATAACAAAAATAGTATAAAATTAAGTTATTACATATCCTAATAATTGATATAACATGATTCATTAATAAACTTTCCAAGCAGGGAACAAAATTTACATATGAATTAAGTCTGCAACTTGACATCTTAAAGGCAATAAAAAGTAAAATTAAAAACTTTTATACACTGTAAAATAAGTAGAAGGACACAAGAAAAATTTTCACAAAATGCAAAAGAAAGTGAACAAAATTTACATATGAATTAAGTCTGCAACCTGACATCTTAAAGGCAATAAAAAGTAAAAGTAAAAACTTTTATACACTCTGTAAAATAAGTAGAAAGACACAAGAAAAATTTTCACAAAACACAAAAGAAAGGATTTTTTATTCATGAAACGCTTTATGAAGAACATAAGGGGATGAATATAAAAATAAATGACAATGGAAAATAATTTACAGAAATAGCACAACTTGGCACTGAATAAATATTTAAAAAAAGTAGGAGGACATTAATTGTTATGAGTGTGTATTGAATGTAACATGTAAGTAATTTGCTTATTTTTATACAGTAATTTGCATATTTTTTATTTTTACATACATATTTGTCATAGCAGCACTTGTTGAGACCATAATCAAACTTAAATTAAAATACTTTAGAAGGGTACATATATGTAGTATTATAATATTTATTTTTTAATATATTGGTTTTACAGACTATTTTATCATAACAGAAAAATTCTAATGGAATACTAATCCTCAGAATTTTATCATATAATGATAAAATAATATCTAATTGAAAAAATTCTAAGGAAAATACAGTAATTCATCCATTAAATTAATCTTCTTGGCCACTTTAGCAAGTTAAAATTTTTTAAAACTAACTAAGTGAGTGGTCAATATACACATTAGACAGGTGGTCACTATATGGAACAAAAATAACATTACATCCTATGGGAAACAAACCAGCTTTTGAAATTTGGTCTCTTTAGCCAGGTGGTCATTTTAACAGGTTTCACTGTATTATTTTTATATTGTATTATTTATATTATTATTTTTATTTGTTGTATAACTTATGTTAAACTGAAGTGCTCTATTGTTTGGGTTTTTGTATACTTGTGAAATGTAATGTTCTATTCTAATATTTGATATGTTAATTTCTGGTAAATTTTATATAATTTCCATATCTTATATATGGATGATGGTCCTGAATTGGATCAAAAATGTTTAATTTAAAATCTCTTTCTGCAAATAGTGCAATCTTGTGATTATTTATTAACTGTGAACACAGATTGTTTTTCCATGAATTTATTTATTTTGTTAACATTAAATACATATTTTTCATAATTCTGATTTTTTAAGTATTTTTTTGGATTATCCGGGGTAATTCATTTCCCAACTACCCCAGTTAATCAAGAATATACTGTAATTAGGCCATATATCTGCTGTTGCCAAAAGACAAAAAATTCTATCTTAATATAAAGTCAATGGTATACAGTACTAAATTTGATATGAAAATACATTTGATACAATCAACAATGAGAATAAGCAAGAAAATATTAAATAAATCAATTATTTATATCATGAAATTTGTAATAAAACATTCAAACAGAATTTTTATTAAATAATTTCAGTACACAGTATACAAGAAAAATTTATTAGGAAGTGAATTACAGAATATAAATTATTATATAGATTAAGATATAATCACTGATATAACAGACTGATAATGAAATGTTTCTTTGTAACAATAAAAATTATTAGTACTGTTCATTTGGAAAAATTTATAAAATGAGCATTCATAATGAAGGAAATCTGAATTGACTATTTTAAGTAACTGATGTACAATAATTTTAGTTTAACAGGATGCTTAATGACTAGGGTATGTATCAATTCACAAACTGTATACTATTAAATAGAAAGATATTTGGAACAAACAATTTTAATATGCAATATCATAAAAAATAAAAAATAGTTAAATCTGTATAAAATAAAAGTAAATATCATATCATCATTAGGTTTAAGTTATTTACCTAATCTTTTTTTAAAAGTTTTCTCCAATAACTTAAAAAAAGAACTTTCTAAAAATCAGTAATTCAGCATTTAGCAATAATAAAATTAATAAAACAACAAAGATTTTATCCACTAAAAGCCAAAAAACATTACATTCTTTTTGGCTTTTAGTGAATAAAATGCTTGTTGTTCCATTAATTTTACTGCTATTAAGTGTTGAATTACTGATTTTTAAAGTTTTGAACTATATATAATTATTTGTTTGGACAATATTTGTTTTTAAAAAAGAATAAAATAATAATTTATAAATTTATTGGTGATTAAATCTGAATGTAAAGTTACTTATTTTCTTAAATATATTTTTAATTATGAATATTCACACATATCCATATTTTTTAATAATATGAGCATACAACATATATTTAATTTATAAATTTATTTTGCCTTTTTGCTCGTTATTAAAATGGCTGTAGTTCCAAATACTCCCTGCTCCAAAAACTGGTTTTTTTCACTTCCTAACATTGAAACAATTACTGAGATATCTTATTTAAGTATTCCCTCTGGCAAAATTCATCAATTCTGCAAAAATTTAATAATATCTCAATAAATTGTTAATCAAATTTTGTATGAAATCTTGGACATTTCACTTAGTCTGCTACCATGTGCAGTCAGAAGAAAGCTGTCGGTCTATACATGTGCACTGGTTAAATTGTGTGCACCAAGCATTTGCATTTCGCATCTTAAGTTCTGCATGCATTGCTACAGCTTGCAGTGGCATCACACAGCACTTTTAATGTTTATTTCATATCTAATATATAATATAGATTGTATGTAACTTTTTAAATTTAAAAACAACTTATATTTTGAATTTAAATAACAAATAGCATCAATATGGATATCTTTACATTCGTTTTATACCATTAAACTCCACTTTGGGACCTTAGAGGGCTCAATCATTCACATATTTATTCAGTTCAGATAAGATGTCTAAAATTACATTTTAAATTCTAATTCATTGGTTTACTGCTGATGATGATAATATGCAAAATATTATGTTTGGATATTAGGAATCTGTATGATAAAACTAATAACTCAAAATAATATTAACCTGTTCCACTCCACCATCTGGTCTCCCGAGACAAATGCACTCCGTCTTGCGTTCCAATGCCTGTTCTCCCGAGACAAAATTTAAAGCTTAATAATCTTCATAATTTTTGCGTAAATCGAGAAAAAATGGAAAAAATCTGAAATTCTATCATTTTCTTCATATTTCTGTTGTATTTCTCAAAAATTTGATTTTACGTCAATATTTTAATAAATTTTAAATTAACCCTTTAATTCAAACCCAATCCGAACCAGTTAACACAAACTTTATATTGTCAGAGAGGTAAAGAGAAAAAGAGAATATAACAAACTTTTGATTTACTTTATAAATCAAAAGTTTGTTATTTTATTTTAAATTTATAAAGTAAATTGTTATTAACATATTATATATACATATATATATATTATAACCACATATGTTGATGTACAAGAATAATAAACTAGAAATAAAGATCTATATTTTCAGATCTAAGATAGTATATCCATTATCACAAAGTATTCGAGTGTTGGGCTAGTGTATGCTTAATTATCCTTCATATACTGTACACTTAATTCTGTTTTTACACGATAGATGCAATGTACGTTCCCGAAAAATGCGTGTAAAAACTTTTATTGGTTATAAATAATTTTATAGAAAATTTTAAATAACAACATATTTATAATGAATATTAAATATCATTCATAAGTGATAAATAGTTAAAAAGATATCAACTTTTTGAAATTTTCGAACTGTCAACATCTTGCAAAAATGATATTAAAAAAAAAATGCATATAATGCATTTTTTTTAATATCCTTTTTGCAAGATGAAAATAATAATTTCATAAAATATTTCCTTGCCGATGGGAACAGAATTCACACAATGTCTCATCCACATGCTGAAGAGGGGACTACCGCTATGGCTGTAGCATTTCTGGAAAATTTTCTTTCTTTATGTTGTATTATATTCTTCCTATTTTGTTCTTTTTTTTCTCAAAGGTTTAAATTGTTGAATATGCCTTACATCTTTTTCATTAAGGAAGTAAGGAAGAATTTTCTAAAATTTGAAATTGTCCAACTGCTTTGATTTTTTATTTTTGCGGATGAACATATAAACACACAATTGAAAGAAATTAATACATAAGAATATTTTTATGAAAAAGTGGCTAAAAATGAAAACAGAAAAATAAAATTTAACTTTATAACAGCAAATATATCAGTCAATTATTAATAACTATTACTAAATTATAATATTTATTATTAAATAAATATATAATTTAAACTCTTTAATCCGTTTGAAATGTAAATCTAAAAATAATGGTCAAATTAGTCATAAGAAATTAAATATAGTATATAAAAATTTTAAATGAAAACATTTGAAACAACATTTATTATTATCCTATTTCTATATACAGTATATCAATATTTTTTTCATTCTTTGTGAACATTAAGAGAAGAATAAACTTGATTGAAGTAAAGCAGAATTTCAAATTAAATAGATAATTCTAACCTGAAGTTTTGGATGTAATTATAAGAATATTTTTACTATAAAAAAAAGAAACTTAAACGTGCCTTTAAAGTTAATGACTTGTTTACATTCAGATCCAAACCAAATTTACCATGATTGGCATAGGATCAAATAGTTTAGTCACAGATGCATAGTTTTTCAGTTCTTTTTATTTTTACTTTCTCTTTTAGAACTTATTACATTATACTTCAAATTTATATATAAATCCGAGAATATTCTTATTATAGTATTTTCATTACAAAATTATGAAAGATCATTTAGTTTTAATTCGTCGTAAGTTAAAATAAATTGTTCTTTGTGAGCTGTTGGTCTGTTTTGCGAATAAAGCATAATATAATATTTTTTGCAATTTCATGTACATTTTTATTTTCAATCTATATTGATATTTAAAAAAAAATTCAAATTCCCAGACAACTATTTTTTTCCCTTAATGTGGTTTTAAGATTTATAAACTATTGATGCTGACGTAAATATATACAAGTTATTTGTAAGAGATATAATTAATCAATATATGACTAGTAATTTCCAAATTTCATATACTGTACTGTTTATAAACCGAAATATACACTGTACTAACATAAAAATGAAAATTGAGTATTTTTTCAAATATAATTATTAAATTATAAAAAATGCATAAAATTTTATAAGTTATACACAATTAAAATAATGTATTTCATTATAATTTGTGGAAATAATAATTCTCAAAAATTCATTCATTTTTCATACAAACATACCGCTAGAGTGTGATTAGTTTGTGAACCGGCAGTAAAACGGTGTTTCATGATAGAGTCGTAATAATATATATAGTAGCTTTTATTTATAGTTATTGTATTGTGTTATTATATATTGTGATAATAAAAATGATATTCGACGAAGCAGATGGCTTATTTGAATTTCTGCGCGGGACATTGCCATATTATACAATAGCGTTTGTTCCAATTATTATTATGGTGTCAGTAACTCCAGTATTGGGAGCACATGAATTTACAGTGTATCGGATGCAGCAGTTTGATCTGCAAGGAGCTCCTCACGGTGAGAAAATTTATCATTTGTTTTCTTAAAGTTTAAATACATTTGCAAAAGAAAGCATTTACAAACAAAATAATTCAATTATTTTCGGTTTTTAACACAGTTCATTTATTAAAACAACTACATGAGTTATAAGTAGATACTATGGATACTGATCTTATATATTCATGTATACCAATCAAATTTTTCAGATTATATATATCAAATACTTAAGATATTTATAATATCATTTGAAGGTAATTTCTGATGTACATTATAAGTAGAATTCAATCTACTCATTCTGGAAAGTAAAGAAATGATACATTATATGTTTATACCAGGTTGATACAATTAGTAATTGCACAAAATATACAATTATGTTATAAAAAAAATAAATGTTTTCAATTTTCTTACATTAGGCTTATTATTCCTCTATCTTTCTTACTGAATGAATGTTTCTCTTTATTACTCATTTATTCATCTCAGTGCACAATCAGAAATTTAGTAAGGAGGGTATAAATAAAAAATTAATATCCAATGTTGTATGATTAAAACTATAATTCAAAAATACATAAAATTATATGTTATACATTTTATTATATAAGATTGATTTATATCAATCAGATCTATTATAAAAAATAATAATCACATGAAATCACTAAACAAAAGAATATTAGTAGCAGGGGGTGTAATTGCTTAATTGCACTTCCTGACAGCCTCACAGATTTATCTGATAATGGTCCAAAAGCATTGATTGAATTAAAAAATTTATCAAGAGAAATGCATAACTTTTTTGTAAATAAGAATATTTTTTTAAATTTCTATCAGTGTGAGTACATTTTTCTTTATGCTGATTATGTCATTTTGCACATTAACATTTTAACAATGATGTACTTTTTTCTCAAAGTTTAACAAGAAAGGCTCTATATCATATATTTCCCTCCAATTTGAATATTATATAAAAATACTTGTGTAAGGAAACTTAAATCATTTCATATATACTAATAATTTCTTTCATTTGTATATATCAAATGTCTGAATTATATTTTATAGATTAACCCCAAATTACAAGATTCTGATTTTATTAGTAAATATAATTTACCAAAAATTCAATTTACAAGCTTACCCTTCTTTTACAAGAAATTTATAATAAGCAAATAATTCAAAAGTTGAATTTTTTGCTTATTTTTTTTAAAGTGGAATAATACTTAAAAGGTATCAGTGACATCAGAAACAATATACAAATTTGTTTTTCATAGAAGAGATCCAAATTATAAAATTCTTGATAAATAATTAATCAAATATATTGCTTTATTTCTTCTATATGTTTCATTACATTCTGTCAAATTTAAATATAAAATAGTCTGTCTGATTGGCCATGTGGAAATGCCTTATTTTGATATCTATAGGATCAGAATAAAATTCAGATCCTATACCTTAAAATTTATATGAAGTGACCAAACTTGGCTGTCAATCTCCATTCTTTATGATCTAGTTGACTTATAGTATTAGCCAAATGGAACATAATATACTATTGGTTTACCACCTGGAATATCTGGGTTCAATTCTGAATCTTATATTTGAGTTTTTATGAGGAAATACAGGTAGTCCTTGTCTTTCAATGACTAGATTCAATATTCTGTAATTATGTGGAAAATAAATTAGCTGAGAATAATTAATAATGCTTTTATTTTTTTATCATATTTTATAGTTAGTACGAAACCAAACTGCTTAAACTCTTTCAAACCTTTAACAATGATAACAGCACTATCAGCAGCTGAGTAAACAACTTTAATAACATAGAATTAAATCAAACAAACGTTTTTGGCTCTTTTTACAGCCATCTTCAGGTTTTCACTCAATACAAAAATAATCGTTCTAGGATGCATATTCTAATGGTGTTCTTTGTTCTATTACCAGTTTTTTAAACTATAGATAGAAAATAAAGCTACGTACAAAAGATGCATATTCTAATGGCGTTCTTTGTTCTATTACCAGTTTTTTAAACTATAGATAGAAAATAAAGCTACGTACAAAAAATCCTAACTTAACTAGTAGTTTTACATGCTTACTATCAGTCCCCTAGAGGTATACATAAATAATAAATCAAGTCGGTCTACATATATTACTTCTTCATCTTAACTGCAAATTCCCATGCTTTCGATATACTTACCACTTTTTCATTTATTAAGCTCTCGTTATCTTGCCTTTTTACTATCTCTAATGCTAGAGAGACAGCAGCTGCATAAATAAGTGTGTGTAATTCCATGAGTGTTGTTTCTGTATTAATAAGTTTTGGTAGAATGTATGTGTTCATACAATGTAGTGTATTGTTCAACTGTTGTGAGTTGTGAAGTTTAGGAATGTGTGGATGCGTGGGATCTGTACCTGTGAATTTGGTTAATGTTTCCTGCAGTGTGTCAATGAGTTTATTTATTAGGTCAGTGTTAGTGTTGTTGATGGGCTGCGTGTTATTGTCAATGTATGTTATTTCTGGGTCAGTTCCACTTCGTGTTCTATTTGTGTATGTGAATCAATTTCATGTTGTGATATTTGTCATGCTACCTGAGTTTTAATTATTATTATTATTATTAATTTATATTTATTGGCATGTTTTTTCTTCATTTCAATAATTTTTATTTTAATATTTAAAAAAATATCAAATTTTTATATAAAAAACACACATGTATGAAAATAGTCTCTTCTCCTACTTAAACAGCTATAATATTCTTTACTTTGCTCTAATTGGACCCCTGATAGTTTAGGCTGGACTCACTCACAACATCACACTTCCAAAAGTGTAATAGGCTTGGAAGGAAAAGTGCAGGGAAAGAGTGGCTGCAGTAAAAGTGCCATATCCCTTATAATAACAGATCTTTGTTTTAAATTAGTATTTTCTCGTATTTTCAGAAAAATACAGTGAAAATAAAGTAAAAAAAATTCAATGATTAATAAAAAAATTGCTTATTTTAATAGAATAAAACAAAATTTTGGTATTACCTATATTTTTTTTATTTTAATATTTTATAGTTTCAATCCATTATGTTTTATAGTTTCAATCCATTATATTTTATAGTTTAAATAAAATATTAAAATTAAAATATAAAAAACTAATATTTTTGAAAAAATTTCAATAATTAAGTTTTTTCAACATATAATCCAAACAATATGAATACAGTAATCTAGAATATATTCTAAAGAAGAAGGGGAGAGAAAAGCTAATTTTCTGAAAAATTTTCAGTCAATCTTTAAAAATAAGAAATTTCAGCTAGAAAATATTTAGGAACTAGTGTAAAGATGCATGTCCATCTGAGAGAAAAACTGTCAGAAGAGTCTCTTGCGACAGTTTTCTCTCAGATAGACACACACCCTTAGGCCAGCCGCAAACTAGTTGATATTGCAGCAATCTGGTCACATTCGACTTCGTACCAAAATCATACATACAACTTGTCATTGCATACTCATTGCAGCGACATTGTCATTTCTCTGATGAAAAAGAGGCAGAGCGAGCAACTTTCCTAACATCAAACATGTTAGATATTTGGTGCGATGGGACATACACAGTGAAAACTTTAGAAAGTTGAGCATGCATATTTGGATATTGTTGTTAGTTTGTCTACATGATCTACATTTATTAAATAAATTTGAGATTTTAAACCAAATTTTATTTATTTTACATTTAATGATTTAATTTGAATCAAAAATTTAAGTAATAACAATAATAAAATTAATATAGGAAGAAAAATTCACATTATTTAAAGATAAATGGCATTGTTTTAAATGCTAACAAATATTTGGTTGGAGAATAAAATAACTATTCATTCTACTAGAATTGAGAAATTTAATCATTTGAGATTAAGGAAGAAAAAAAAGTTTTTGTTCGTATCATAATTTTATTCTTTTTTGAACAGCTCACTAATAATATATGTGCAATATATAAATATAAAATGAATATGCAGTGCAACGGAACCCAGCATTGGCATATCTTCTCTGTATGTTGGCATTATTCAATAGGTAAGCAAATGTTCAAGAAATGTTGATTGGCTGTGAAAACAATGTCATGTGTGACGTCGATCGTATAGTAACGATGTTTTTATGAAATGTTCACATGGCTAGAGAATTGCATCTGACGTCAGATCGCAATCAATGCCGTCAACTAGTTTGCAGCCGGCCTTAGAAACAAATTTTGATTTTTTTTCAAAAATCCTAAGCACAATTGCAATAACCTGATTAGGACCACCAAATTGCAGTTGTAAAATTTTTGTTTGTTCCTGTCACAGGCAGCATATGTTGTCAGTAGCCACTGGTGGTAATTGAAATTGGATGATATATGCCATTAATAGCAACAGGTTAATGTATTGTGCTTATTGTTCCATTCAAATATACTCATAGCTATTATATCAGCTTCCTCCAAAGTCATTCTCTTCATACAAATATGCATTTTGCATATACCTATTATCTATATTATGAAACTGTATCTTCAAGGGCATTATTTGCAAAACATTCCTGACATTTGAGAATAGTCAGTGAGAGCCATGTATATGATTTAAAAAACTCAGATCCAATAGTGGCAGAAACACTGAATCTAGTGCATAAATTTGAAAGGGAATTGCTTTGAGAGAGATGTTGACAACAATGACTAATAAAAAAGATTAGCTGATACCTGGCATAAACATACACCATTACTTTTGATAGACACAGAGAGTTGGTCTGGATGACTGCATAACAAAAAAAAAGCAGTCACTTATCACCTTGAAGGATCTGGGTCTCACATCTCCAGTTTTTCAGGAGAATCCAGGCCTGCACCTCTACTTTTTTAGGTAGGTTTGAGCACAGTCCATTGAATCTCATTCTTCAATCTTTTGGTTGATCCCAAGTAATGCCCAACCTAAAATGGTAAGTCTAAAAGTGCCTGCTGCCAACAATATCCAAAAAACAGAAGTGGAAACATTCTATGCATGAATTCAGTTTGAGAGTGCACTTCCTTTTGATCCTTGCAACACAATATATATGGTAAGTCTAAAAGTGCCTGCTGCCAACAATACTCCAAAAAACAGAAGTGGAAATATTCTATGCATGAATTCAGTTTGAGAGTGCACTTCCTTTTGATCCTTGCAACACAATATAAAGGTCAGTGTGATGTTATGAGCACATACTAGTAGCCACCATTACTGAAAGTGATGTCACTAAAGTTTAAAAACTTTGAACAGCTATAACTCCATAAATGCACTCTAGAGATATGATTATTTGGGGTAATTTATTGTTATCTATAATCTATTGATCCATGCTAATTTCATGGGATGGGTAATTTTGTAGAAATAGTATCTTTGATATTTTTATACATACTCTATATTTTTTATAACTTTTATAAAATACACCTTTCCCCAATTTATATAATACATTTTTACACGATTTCGCTTTTACATGGTTTTCAAAATACAGGATTTTGAAAATCATTAAAACCAATTAAAAATAAAAACTATTAAAAACAAAAATTTATGTTGCACACACATTTGTACAGTCATTCTTTAGTACCATTCATTTGTTAACAGTGGTAATAAACTTAAAAAAGGGAATTCTACCTTTTTTGTTCTTAAAAAGCATTCAAATTAGCTGAATATGAGAAAGTGTATAAAGTTCTAACTAAAAATCAAACACAACTGTTAATTACATATTTTATTACCAAGTCTCTCCAATCTGAAAATTTCACCAATTCATCAACCATTGAACCAGAATTGTCTCAAATACCATTAAGTGATGAAAATGAAATCTCACCAACCAGAAAGAAAAGATTCATAATTTATGATAGTGATGATAGTAATTAAACCTTTGGACGAATTTTTTATGAATTTTGTATTTCTAGTTTCTATAAAATGAATTACATTATAGCTTTATATATTTGTTATTTCAAGAATGAACTGATATTTTTTGTTTTTCATTTGTATTTTATTTTTATTTTATGTTGAAATAAATGAATTTAATTAAATAATTGACTAAATTATGAGCATTTTGGTTTTTTGATTTATACAGTTTTTCCGTGTAAATCGAAAAAACCAATATGCTCATAATTCTTCCATGTAAAATGGAGGATAGGTGTATTTTAAAAAACTTACAATTGATATCAAAATAATAATATCATCATTTTTAAAGCATCCCATCTCTGTGCAAATTGTATTATTGAAGAAAAACTGCATGAATCATTCAAAGTAAATCATAATTGGATGGCATTTAATAATTCATCTTATGTCAGTTTAACATCTTTATTAAAATAATAATCAAATTTAATCACATTTTCACATATCCCAAAATTTTAAAATGCAGAATATAATTTTCAAAAAGCTTTATGTTACTAAGATTGGGTGGAGGAGGATTTTTGTGGAATGATTAAAATTAAACTATTCACTGATTTCCTCTTATGCATACTTGATATAGGAAGCTAATGCCTTGTGTTGCCATTGACGTACTGACAAACTGCTATACTGGTTACAAAGGTTTTCCATTTTAATGATGTCACATACATATTACAACTTATACTATGACAGAGCTAACAACAGTTATTTTAAGCTTTATTTGCTATTTTAACTATTATTTTATTACTATTTGCAAATAATTTTCTTTGGCATATAAAACTACAGTTACAGAGTTAAAATAGAATTTATAAAATTCACACAATGAAGCTTGTTGAGGCCTAATTAAATCAGACATCAGACATCATGTATATCTTGCTATCTATTGGGAAACATAAAATTTCACTAGTATTTGGTTTTTGATAATTACAGATAGATCAAAGGCCATAGTATAAATTTTTAAAAAATACTGTGAATATCTACATAGAATTCTGTATTGATTAACACTATAATTGCCTTCCTAGTTGACAGAAAAATATAAGACATCATGTCAACTAGATTTATACCTTGGCTATTGGGAAGTTTTAAAATTTCGTCATTAGCTGGTTTTTCAACAATTACAAGGAAATCAAAGGTACAATTTAAAAATAAAAACTATTAGGCACAACTACACAAAATCTTGCATTGATTTATATCTGAGCCATCATCTTAGGCCAAGCAATAAAAAAATTAGAAGACATACAAAATAAAATGTGCAGCATATTAATATGTAGATAAGACTATATTTTTATTGACTCATTTTTGGAACTTTTGGATATATTCTCTAATTTTACAAAATAAAATGGCCTATACTGCTTTATTACTGGAAAGAATGAATGGCATATTGTAATCTAGACATAAAATTAAAACTTTTTGAATTGATCTTTTAGATTATTTATATTTTTTAACTTTTCTTTAAGCATATTCTGAATAATATTTTAAAATTTGAAAGATCATTTATGAATATTCTGTTTACTATGTTTAAATAAAATATAAAACAAACACTTAAAGCTTAATTATTTTTTAAAACTTTAGACAGAGTAGAATTCTTAGAAACATAATTTCAGGTACTGTATAATATATGTTACCTATAACATAACAAAAAAGTTCCAAAGAATAAATAAAATCTAGATTAGTAAGATTTAGATTAGCAGGAAACTATTATATATTTTAATAAATTTAGATTAGTAATGATACATATTTTTATTTCAGGTTGTCGAAACTCAATAATTAATGTTGAAGCACGTACTTTGAATACTGCTACATACAACAGAAAATGCATTGTGGCTCGTTTATCTGAATTAAGTCAGTCACACTATCAAGAAGTTATTCATCAAGGAGCTGCAGGATTATTGATACTGTTACCATCTAATATAAGTTCTTTATCTGGAGAGCAACAACAAGTAATATAGATTATATTTTTATCTTTTATTATTCATTTTTATTAAAAAATAATATATATATATATATTTTAAGATTATAAAAATTTTAATCCAAAATTAAATCTAATTAGGTGATTTATTTATTATCTTAAAATATGGCAATATCTTAAGATAATAAAATTTAGAAAAATCTCAGCTAACTAATACTTCTGGTTTATAAAACAGCAATACTCTACTAGTATTTTTTAATCATTATTTTAAATTAATTATTATTGTTTATTCTCCAATTATTTTTATGAATGATTATTATTATTATTTTGAGAATCTGATCATGGTAACTTAAATATAAAAATATATGAATCTTGTATCTTACAATATACATCTCCTTAATATCATGATAAAAATATATCTTTATTTATATAAGAAAATTGACTAAAGAAATTGATAAATTTTTCTGTGAGAACTATACATTGCAAAACAGCAAGAGGAGGCAACACCAACTGATGTTCTTCTGAAAAAGCTGTGTAATTTATAGCAAAGAAGCATTTTAATTTTAAAAGCAAACAAAATAAAGATATTTTTGGATGCTATATAAAATGAATTATTATTAATTTCGTTTTATATAATGCAAATACATTTAAATACTGTTATGTATAGTAATATATTATTAATAAAATCACATGTTTCAAATTTTCTTGATTTTACAAATTATTTACATAAGTCAAAACTTTTCCATAATTTAAGATAATTTCAGTCCTATTTGTCTTAAACCAATAAATTTTACAGTATAATTTTAACAGTGGTACTCTGTTTTATTAACTTCCCAATAAAATTTTTCGAGATTTATCAAATACTGGAAAATATTAAATAGCATTCACTAGAATAGCTTTCTACTTATCACCTATTGAAATGAAATGGATAAAACGACAGAGAGAAAAGATGCCATTCAAATAGTTAAAATCTGTTTTTAAACACAAATAGGTTTAAGTGGATAGTAAACTGCTTCTTTTGTGTCAATATAAAGAGCACTACATAGCAGAAGAAAAATTTTTAATAGACACAATCTGAAATGTTTCCAATTAAAAAACTCAGTCAATATCAGTGGGAGAATACACAACCCTACAAAAAGTTACATAAAATAGAATAATTTTATAGAATGAATAAACATTTCTAAAAATAGCACACATGCTAAAATGCACAAGCTAAGTATATTAAGCTACTATATTTACAAATACATAACATATTAATAACAGTAATAAAATTTTAAAAGTCCTTAATTAATTGTACAGATTGAAGAATAACATAGAATGATGCTTGGATAAGGACTAAAAGCATTGGAATAATAATCATCAGTTGTTTCACAGGACCAGGCCCCATGCACTGGGGAAAGTATTACCATGGTTGTTATTGATTACATTAAAATGTCTGAATCGATTCATCATTATCAGATACTCCAGAATAATTTCTTCTTTTAGAGAACTGCAGTTTTTTTAATCAATACTATTTTTCCTATCTATTTCTACATTAAACTTGAAGAACTTCACAGAGAGTGCAATTGTATTATTACCTAACTAGATATCTTTTTTATGCTGCTATATAGTTGTCTAAGTTCCTGCCTGTCACACTGATAAGATTCTTCCTGACAATCAAGATTATAGTTCTATATTGGGATATGATAGATTGACTTCTTTCTGTTGTCATAGTTCTGCTTATCATTTTTAAGTCTATCATGAAGAGTTGAATGTCTTGTTCAGTGCTGGATTAACCTATAAGCAAAGTAAGCACATGCTTAGGGCATCAAGGGAAGGGGGCACCACAGAAATTTTTCATATCCGAATTTATCATTTAAATTATTAAATGAATTAAATTTATAGCCATTTTCAAAATTTAATGAAAAATGTATAAGTTTTGTTTATAAAGTGTTCTCTCTTGTGTCATCATGTTTATCCTGCAAAATAAAGTACACTGTGCTCATAGATTGGAAGCTATATAAATTTTGAATAACTAGACAAATGGCAGGTACTAACTCATAAGAAGTTCTTAGTTTAGTTGCCACTGTCACTGGTGTTAATTGCATGTGCATTCATAACCTCATTTTTGCTTTCAAAGTCTCAAACAGCCTCAAAGGTGCTTAAAGACTATTCCAATAGCAGAGGGGTCTCCAAACTTTTTGCCGTGAGAGCCACATTGGGTATTTCAGCATCATTCTGCGGGCCATAGCAAAAAAAAACTCTAGAATTAGATATATGAGTTTCATTGAAAGCAGATAAACCGATATAATAATGAAGCAAATATAAGGAATAACTTTTTTATTTTGTTTTGAGTTCTTTTAAATTTTTTTCTTCTTTTGTCCATTTTAACCAACCTTTACAGTCAGAACCGAGTGGTAACGCTGTCGATGTGCCTCTCAGGAGGACCCATGTTGGCATCCCGGATCTGGTAACTTCTGTAAAGTTTTTTCGGGTGCTGAGCTCGGTTCGGCGATCCCTGTCCTTCACCATCACCAACCGGCCCCCTCCACGGGTGCGGGTACAGCCCATGATTGGAACTGGCCCCGTCCCTTAGTAATCTCCCTGATTGGAAAGGGGCATAAAATATGCAAAAAACAAAAAAATCAGTAAGATGGTAACTTGGATTACAGTTACTTTTTGCTATTCGGGAATATATTTTGAACTCAATTTTAATTAATGCATTTGAAATCTATCAACATCCCGTTTTTTGTGGATTCTTATTGAAAAATTATTCCAATTAGATGGCCAGATAAAATCATATGGCGGGCCATATGCAGCCCATGGGCCATAATTTGGAGATCCTGCAATAGCAAACTCAGCTCTGGCTGTTTAGTCTATTAAAATGTAAATACTGTTTTATATATTTTGAATTACAAGTGTAAGGCAGGCACCAAAATTAGTTAGTGCTTAGGGCATCTAAGGGTCTTAATCTGGCACTGGTCTTGTTGTTGTGATTTTGGCTGTGTTTCTTATGATGTTAAGATATGAGATAATTTATGGAAATTTAATAGTAGATATGTGTTCCTCATAGGGATCACCTGATGTTCCTGACTGGTGTGCATAAGATCAGAGTTAACCTTTTTTCAACTTCATCATAAATCTTTTTCATAAACTTATAAGTACAGTATATCCGATGCTGTATTCTCCATGTGATAATATTTCTAAATTCAACACATTGACTATGATTAATCAAATTAGGGAGTGAAGAGTGTATGAAAAAGGAATGGAATGCAGCTTTCAAAACTTCATAGGGTCAAAGGACCAAGCTGGTATTAAAACAGATTTGCATGTTACATTTCTATAGAATGCATCACAAAGCATATATCTCATATCTCTTAGGATGATTGTTTGCATGTAATGCTAATATCTAGAAAATGAATGGAAGTATTGCTCCTTTCTCCTTGTATTAAATATAAACCTGCATTTTTACAGGTAAATTCTCCTTTATTTTTATGATTTTAAACACATCCTTGATTATCTAATTATCAAATCAATTATTATTAACTTAATAATTTCATTATGCAATATATGAGAAAAATCAACATTCAAGACTTTTATTTAAAAATATATGATACCTGGTAATTCTTTTGCAAAATAAAAAATATACATACAGTATTTCTCATTAAATATAATGGTGAAATTTGAAATAATTAATACGGTGTGTATACAATTAATTTTGTGATAATTGATTGTTATTGAGAACATAAATGAAATAGTAAACAATTATAATTAAATAATTCAAAAAATAAATATTTATAATTAAATAAAAAATTATACTTTAATAATTACATTATATATTTATTTAAAACAACTAAAATGCTTTATCTTTTTCATGATCCCATTTATTTTTCAGGATTTGTTTAGTACCAGATCAGCAAAAGTATAATCAATACTATTGTATGATAAATTCCATAAATCTTCGGCATCAAGAAAAAATGTTTTTGTAGCTATAAAGTATTCTTGAGATAAAGATATATCAAATATTCCTTTATCATCTATATATATGTATTAAATTGTTAATCATTTATTATGTGCAATATTTGAACAATTATATAATCATATCAAAACAGATCTGAAAAATAAATTCTAAATATAATTATTGTTAATAGTAAAATAAACAAAAACAATGTTATTAAATAGGATCGATATCATATTATAAAATATTTAATCAGTAATTCAATATTATTTTTGAACACTTGATTAACATTTTGAAATTGATTTAATAATTTTATTTATTTTTTAGACATCAAAAAATAAAATTTTTTATTATATTTGAAATACAGAATTTAAATCAGTTAGTGAGACCATCCATAAAAGAATTTATCAAGGATGTAAAGAGAGAGAGGTTTTCGTGTATTAAAAGGCAATGTTAATAATAATAACTAATTTATTAAAAATATTTGATTATTCATAAAGAAACATTGTGTATATTTTCAATTGTCTAAAAATGGACAAACATCTAAAATATACTAAACAGTTTAAATTATTGTTAATTCTAACATATTTTAATACAAAAATATGATTTTAGCCACCATATTTTGTGACCCTCTTCAGTTCTATAATTCAAAACTTAGCAGTTAAAACAGATGTTCTAGACATCAGAATTTTAAAAAATTACAAGAATGTTTCAAAAAATCAAAATGTAAATTAAACTTTGATACCTAGCACAATTTACAATTTTTAGTTACAATTTTTAGATTTGGAAAATATGCATGCTTTCAAATGCCTTTACAAAGAACAGCTAATTTGAAAGATTAACTATAACAGATGGGAGAATGCTCCAAGATGATGCAAAGATAAAGCTGGATATATTTTAGCAATGCATTTCATAGCTGAAAAAAATTTATTGCATCTATTATAATCAGAATTATGAAATATACTTTTTCCACCAATCATATGAATAGTAATAATAATAATACTGCAATGAATTTCACTGAAGATGAAATGAATGTCTAGAATAGTTTATAATTTCTTGAAAACAATATGAGGACTACACAATATATGATGATAATTTCAAGATTTGTGAATTCCGGTATGCAACTAGGTATTGGCCCAATAGTTGACTTAATCTGAAGAAGTAAAAGTTGCAGAGTATAAAAATATTTGTGCATCCATTAAGAGAATTTAAAGTAATTTGTGCCTATCTGAAATCAAATAGATTCAGAAATATATTTTCAAGGAACATAAGTAACAAAGTTTTAAAAATGAAATATCAGACTGAGATATATTAAGAAAAAATAAAAGCAAACAATAAGCCAAATAAGTAAGATAAATCGTTTATTCAATAACGTTTTTGGCTATAATTATTTTAGTTGATTAAATTATTTATTTACCAGTGTATTGTTATAGTCTAATAAGTATCTGTAAGACAATTTTTCTGTTTTTCTCCAGATTTTCATAATTTTCATTTTACATTATTTTTAGATAGTCTGTTCAAAAGTAATGGTGTTTGGTGATTTATTATATATATATTTTCCAAAATTCAGTTAATCCCAGTTATGTATATATTTATACAATAAACATTTCTAAAAATCATGTCAGAAAACACAATAGTTAGAAACAATCAAACTTAAAATTCAACAAACAAAATGATATAAATAATAAATTGGTGATATAAACAAAAATTTCATATATTCCATAGTATTTAATTTCTCTATTGAATATGACAGAGTTACAACGAGATACAGTAATAAGGCTTTGCTTGCCAACTAATGCTATACTATATATGGTTTTACAGGCAGGTGGTGCTAAGGAGAGCACTTCCAGATGTATTCCTGCCCTTTTAAATTTTGTGATGTTTGTTTATTTTGTTTAGTTTGGTCCTCTGTTCTTGTGTAACAGGATGAGTCTTGTAGTAGAGCTGAGGAAGATGCCAAGTGCGTTGAAAATGTTTCTGATTAAAATCTTTTGACTGCTTAAGGGCTTTTGAATATTATTTTTTAGTTTGTGTTTAGTCTCATTGAACTTTTATTATGAAATTAATTTCCATCAAATGTTACATTTTCATGTTAATTCATCAATTAATATAAACGTTACAGAAATTTTTTTTTTTATTGTTGTTAGTTTGTGAAAATTTCTGTATAGTTTTATAAGGAAGTAGTATAATTTTGATGATTAAATTTTTTTTAAATCTGAGCAAAGATCATAATTTTAGTGATAATAGTAATGGTATGTGAATAAATGAAAATATTTGAAAAAAAAAATCTGTTATTCTGAAAATAATCTATTTTAGTTAATTTCAGATTGATATAAATGAAACCATTTTTCAAAAGTAAATAAAATATTTATTTATAAGTACTTTTTATGTATTTCATGCAGTTAATATTGAAGGTATATATCAGTATGGGTAAACTAAACTAAGACCATTTGCGGAAACATTTTTATTATAAATATATAAAATACTTATACTAAACAGAGAAATATTTTATGATAAACATTCTTCTCTTTGATGTTTATATACAAAATACTCTTTGATTTATGTTAGTGTAATATAAGGAACTCCTGATTTATATTAAAATTTATTATTCATATACTACTATTTTAACTTACTGCTGATAATAGAAATAAATATAATACAGGTAGTCAAGGACTTTTTTAAATCTTGATTTGTTTGATTTCTATTTTAATATTTTCATAAATTAAATTTCTATTTAACTTAAAATGGTTAAACAAAGCTTTCTTTGCCTTCTTTTCTATATTGAAATTTTTTTCAATAGTATTTAATTTCTCTATTGAATATGACAGAGTTACAACGAGATACAGTAATAAGGCTTTGCTTGCCAACTAATGCTATACTGCAATGCATATACAAAAGCAATGTGATGTATGTACAGTAAGACTCTGCGTAACACTGCTCCATTTAACGCTGTTTCGATATAATGCTGTTTCTTTAATTCTATATTTTTATTGATTCACTTTGGTGTGGTTTTTTTCAAATCATTATTCTTACATAAATCTGAAATCGCAGGAATTTATTACATTGATACTCCTATGCCGTCTCACAGTGCATTTGATATCAATGCAATGCAGTACATACAAAAGTCTGCTGCAGTCAGAGTTCATATTTATGATCTTCATCAACTTATTTTACAGTAATAAAAATAACAATTATCCCATTTTAGTTTTAAGCTGAATGTTATCAATGTTTTACAATAATAATAATAACAATTATCCCATTTTAGTTTTAACCGGAATGCTGCCGCTTTAAATTATAGTTCCTCAAAGTTAAAACATTTTTCTTTCATCAATATTTTTTCATTGTTTTTAGTTTACTGCAATCTGATTACTGCTTTTTGTTCTTAAAACTTTTTATTTCCTAATTTTAAGAATTTTTTCATGAATGAATTATGAATACAAATTGATATTAGCAATAAAAATATGTCTATAATTAATGTAATATAATAGTAATAATACATGTTATAAAATAAAATAAAAAAATGCTATTTATATATATTTTTTTATTCACTGTTCTGTTTCACCTATCCTTGTTATTTACATGGTAAAAATGACTTCGTTTAACGCTGTTTTCATTTAATGCTTTGTTTCCTTGGAACGTATCCCCTGCATTAAACAGGGTCTTACTGTATAATCAAGTGGCAAAGTTGAATTAAAGAATGTTTAGTTATAATTTTTGCCGTCGTAAGTGTGAATTGTCATAAGTCAAGGACTACCTGTACTTGGAAATAATAGCACTTAATAGCAGTTTGATTAATTTTCACTAAATTTAATGAAATGTTTTTGATTGATAAACGACCATCTTCAGCATCAAGAATAGATACAAAAATTTTTTTTGATAAAACATTTTCATATAACATTTTTTTCTCAAAATTTCCATGAAATATATATTCATAATTTATTTCATTTGAATAAAGATTCCATTTTAACAATAAAGATATATTATTTCAAACATTGTAAAATTGCTTCATTTTGGCAGAAAAAAGTTTTGAAAATTTTTAAACAGTGATAAGGGTTAAACTGAAAAATAATATAATTTGAAAATCATATTTTTTGATTTGACACAGTTCATTAAAGAATGAATTTTATCTAAAAGAATTTAAAATAAATGAGAATAAATTTAAAAATTCCCTCATTAATATAAAGTTTTTCTTTATTGATTAGGCCATCGTTTCGAAAATCAGCGTGGTATTAGAAGACATAAAATTCAAGCAAAAAGTTCTGTTTCATCATTTATTCATCTCAGTAGAAAAGAAGGGGTGGATGTTAAAAGTTTACCTTTTGTAAAGAAATTGTATGATCATCAGCCTCACGAAGTAAGTTAAAACTGAATTCATTTAAAAATCAAATTTATACATTGAATAAAATCTAACAATATATTTTTATAATGAAAAATTTTATTTTAGATATTTGTTGAACTTGATGAATTAGTACAAGGTCCTAGCCATCAAGATTTAGAATGGAGAGAAACAGCACGTTGGATTAAATATGAAGAGAATGTTGAAGAAGGAGCTGAACGATGGGGAAAACCTCATGTAGCCTCTTTGTCATTTCATAGTTTATTATCTCTTAGAAAATGTTTAGAACAAGGTAAACATTTTTTCCTTCTTTAGTAAAAATATTTCCTAATAATCAGTTTCAAATTGCATATTGTGTTTTTTTTACTAGGCACAGTATTATTAGATTTAGAAGAAAAAGATTTGCCTGGTATTGCACAGAAAGTTGTTGAAAATATGGTTGCTACAAATCAATTAATGCCTGAAAATCAAGGTGCAGTATTAAGAGCACTTCTTTTAAGACATAGGCATGTTAATGATAGGAATTTAATGTTTGGAATGCGAAGAAATAGTTCAGTTTATTCAAACCTCAATCAACTTGTATCAAATGATAAAAGCAAGTAAGAAAATTAAAAATTATTCTAATAATTTTCATTTATAGTTTGTTTAATATAAAAATAAATTTGTGAAAGATTTTAATATACTTTTTAAATTAACCTTTTTTATTTTCAAAATAATCTGTAATCAGCATCACATGAATAACTTAAGATTATTATTTAAATATTACCAATACATATTTTACATAATGTCTTGTTTCTGGAAAATTGTAGGTCGATGATCAATAAGCATTTGCTAAAAAAAAACTATATGTACAGAAATCTTTTTTAAACATTCTGTACAGTATACTCTTTTTTAATAAGCATTTTGATTTATTTTAATTTTTTTCAATGATCTACTTTATATAAGTTTCTTTATACACTATCTGATATGTAGACAATTCAGCTTCAAAATAAACAAATCATATATAAAAATATATTGTAGAGATTCAAAGATAAATGACCATAAACATAAAATGTTCAAAATTATTTTTTATATACACATTGTCATAACTAATTGTATCACTTAATTAAAATAGTTAAACTTAAAAATTTTATAAGAATGATGATTTGGTCATTATGATTCTTTTCATCATTCAGTTTTGTGTATTTTGAAATTTCAGAATTATCAAAATCAGAACGTTATTAATTACATAATAATGATCAGCTGAAGATGATTAAAATTAGATTTGATCCTTAGGTTCTAGCTTTATAGAGTTCTTATCCAAAACTTAGTGTATGTAAAATGTGCATTTAAAGAAAATATCTTCTCTATAGCTTTTTAACACTTTTTATTTTTATCAATATTCTTTAATATTCAGACAATTCATGCAACAGGAAAAAAATTTTTACTAATTATTAGTAAAAAATTTTTTCCTGTTAGTGAGCTGTCTGAATATTAAAGAATATCTCCCCTATCAAAAATATTTAAAAATTTTAATTGCTATACTATTATGGAACTTCAGTACCTTGTGAAGTGGTATAATATCAGGATTTCTGGCATCAGTTTAGGATTGGTAAATTGCGATAACCTACGAGCAGTATATGGCTTGTGGGAAAGAATGGGAGAATGAACTCTGCATAGCACTTATGACTCAGAGACTACTATGCATACACTTATGACAGTATAATGACCAGACTCCTTTTTATTGAGACAGGTTCTTTACAAGATTTGATCCTGCAATGTTGATGCTATGGGAGAATAAATACCTCTTTCTTATTCTTGTAAAATTCACTAAATCTTTTTCGATGAGTAATAGTTCTTTAGTTCTTTAGAAAAGGTGCAAACACAGAGTAATGGATAATACTTGAGGACGACTCTTTTGGATAATCTCCATCCTTCGTTGAGGGAGATCTTTGAAACAGGTTTGTGACTTTTGTTGGAGGAAGACTCTCGAAATAAATCTGTGAAAAAAGGTGCAAACACAGAGTAATGGATAACACTTGAGGACGACTCTTTCGGATAATCTCCATCCTTCGTTGAGGTAGATCTTTGAAACAGGTTTGTGACTTTTGTTGGAGGAAGACTCTCGAAATAAATCTGTGACTTTCGCTGGAGGAAGATTCTTGAGACGACTTCTTGAGAAGCTCTCTCTCTCTCTGCTCTTCTTCCCCTTCAGACTCTTCTCCCTTACTTACATGGCAGAAGTCCATATGCGTGCATCTGTCATGCAGAAGGTGATCTCACATGTGGATGTTCTGTGTTGATCTAGCTTCTTTTTCCCTTTTTTGGAATTGATAAAAGATTTAGATAAGTTTTTGCTTCCTCTGACAGAAGTAAAGTTTTACTAGATCATGACTTCATTATTGATAGGAAAATGAAACTTTTTTGTAAAATCATAATGTATCAGATAACAAACTCAGTCTATTTGGACTGGCTTTAAAATTTTTACAGGAGTTGGAAACAGGGTCAGATCTTTACACTATTAAAAAAATATCTGTAAATTAAATTGCAAAATCAGATACTATATTTTTAAGAAAGTTAAAAAATTTGAAGTATTGTTTTCCTGCATAAAAGTCACAAAATGAAGTTGAATTGTCCTGATCATGCAAGCATCATTCCTATAGGATATTAGTTCAACATGATCAGATCTGAAGAAAGAATTAAGCAAGACAAATAATTCAACAAGCACTTTAAACAGGAATACTAAAATTTATGATTAATAACAGTATACAAGTTGTCCTTGACATTTATAAGTAACAGAACATGAAAGATTAAGATTATTAAGTAAGAGAAATAATACTGATTTGATATCTCTAATATATTTTTTATAGCATCATGATATCTTTAAAAAAGATATCATCTTGATGCAATTATGTTTATGCATACTTTTGCCACTTCTTTATCTTTTTTCTTTATGTCTCTGTCTTTGTTTACAATTCTATTTTATTTTACTGTGGGAGTGAATAGTAATCAAAAATTCTTATGCAGGTTTGACTGAAAGAAAGACTCCAAAAGAAAATAATAGATTATTTTGGCTGATTGCATATGATCTCAAGTGAGCTAAATAACTGCAACCTAGATAGTTGTGGAACTTTTCTGGAATACTCTGCATTGAAATACATTAAGAGATTTCTTGTTTTAACCTATTCTTAATTTACACTGTCACTTTCAGAAACTATCTGCCACATAATTACAAAACTGAATATACATGAATTTTATTCATATTGAATATATTTGTGAAAGCTATTTTTCAATTATTATTATATTAATAATAGTAATCCAATATCAATAAGTTTTGTTTTATCTATTCAATCATAATAAATGTAAATTATTTCAAATTGAATAACAACATATGAGCAGTTGTGCTAATAGATAGATAGGCAGAAACTTAATTTATTTACTCTTTTATTCTATTTTGGAATGGAAAGCATCAAAAATGTTATGTTTCTTAATTCATTTTTCAAAATTATTTTATAATCCTATGACTTATTATATAACCCTAAGTTTAAAAAATTCACAAAAGAAGTTAATTATAAAATAAGAGTTTCTTCCTATTTTATAATTAAATTCTTTTTTTTTCTTTTCATCATATCTTCCAGGAATGATGAAAATAATGTAAGAATATAGAAGAAATGATAAAAATACTGTAAGTCACTGATTTCCCATATTGCATCCATTTATCATCACACACTGCAAACTTTGTGGTAACCACAGATAAATATAATTTTGAATGAAGGCAAATTTTAGGCATTCAAGTAATGTTTATTATTGATGGGAATCACATACAACTAATCCAGGACAACCGGTAGTATAGAGCTAAGTTGAAAAATGCTAACTTTAGAAAAAAATTGTGAATTTTATCATAAACTAAATATGGAATTTTTAAATTTAGATACAAAATGATATATTTAATCACAAAGTTCTGTTTTATTTAAGTGTTGTCTTTTTATTATATAAATTATACATAATTTATATTAGCCATTAATGAGTAATGAGCCAAAAAATCCATCCTGTTGCAATTATATCACATGTCATGTCACCAGCAGAACATTTTCTAGAAGCTCATTTAGCACATTGGTGAGAAAATCAGAGTACCTCACTCCATTTAAAAAGCCTGTCAAAGAAGTAAGGTCTGATTACTTGGTGTTCAATGACACTATACTGGATATCGATGGACCATCTGTTTGTTGTCAACCTCTCTCAGCCAATGTGGATTTTTAGATGATCAGAATGTGCATTATGGATGTTGATCTCTTCATTGCTTTTGAATGTAGCTGCATCTATCAGTTCAGAGAATTCAATGATGGAAACTATGTATATTTTATTCAATCAATTGCAGAAAATTATACAATTCTAAAGGTCATTGTTGTCAAGTTGTTAGTGCAATTGGATGATATGGATTCAAACCGTGCCCTTTAGAATTATCTACATTGTCATGTGGTCTAAATCCAATTTGTTAAGTCTCCTGGTAGAATCAAAGATTTGCAGTTACAGCAATAAAGACATCAACTTGTCATAATTATATCTGTTAGGTAGTGTCAGTTTTTACCATACTTCTATTTCTGGAATTCTTGTGTTATTCCATTTCATATATACACTGTTCATTTAATATTTTTAAAGATTATTTAAATTCTTTCTTTTCAAACAAGCATGTAATTTAGAGAAATTAAATGTTTAATATCAAATTAAAGTCATTATACAAGTGTATTTAAATATTATTAAAGTGATTTTCAATTAGAATTAATCTTCAGAAATATTATACATATTAAAAATTAGTACATTTTTATTTCTATAGGCAAATTTCTAAAAGCCAATATCATTCATTTCAAACTACTTATAAACAGTATTTAATATACTGTTTATAAGTAGGACATTCAATATTTATAATATTTAACTGCCTTTTGATGCATTTCCCAATCACAGAATAAATATATTAAAATTTTATGATCTACCATCTTGAATTCTTTATTGATTGTTGTTAGAAGTGATGGGGCAATATTATAGTAGGTTTTCATTTAACAATGCCTCAGTTAACATTGATTATTACATTTCCAACAAAAAGCAAATTAATTAATTAAAAAATTAAAAATTTTAAGGCATCAAAACAGAATAAAGATCTATTTTCTTATATTTCACTTCATAATAGAAATAAAATGAGATAAAAACCTGTATTTATAAAAGACAAGATAGCCATGTTTTATATGAACACTAACTCAAGTATGCAATATTGTCTATGAACAATATATTAATTAAACTATACCACTTGGTTAAATTAATCAAATGTCCTGTGTGTTCTGACTGAAAAACCAAAATCCACTTTGGCATTCATATAAATTTACTTATAAATTTATATATATTTAAAATATATATAAATTTATTATATTTCACTTAAAGCCTCTATTTTCAAGAACCTAACACTGATATTAACCCTTTGCACTCCGATGTCAATAACGTACTTGACAGGCCAAAGACCTGCTACAACTCCGTTGTCAATAACATTGACAGGGTCTGGTGCCCTTATTTTTATTGATATTGAAAAATAAATTTTTAAAATATTATTTTTTGTCATATTTTTACATTGTTTTATCATAGTAACCAAAATTTTGCTAAAATTTGGATTTTTAATTAAATTTTTAATCGTTTTATAATCGGATTAACTAATATAATGCCATCTTTGGACCGCTCAGTGAAACAAAGCAACCTATACCACGCTTGATGATCAACACAGAAGTCAGCGACCGAGATTCTGGCGGGAAATATCTAACTGTTTTTCAAAATCAGCTGATTGTTTGTTTATATTAGTTATATTTTAAAAATTACACAAAAATTTAAACAATAAAGTAATTCTTGTGTAATCCCTAGTCGAAACAAGCAATGAGTTGACCAGGGGTGTATAATTACTGTCAATAACGTCCATCCAACTGTATACCAGGGGTGCATAATTATTGTAAACAGTGTCCATCCAAGGTCAACTACATGACGTTAGGCTCTGGATTAGTTACATTTTTTTAACTAAGGGGAGAGCCGTGAAAACCTATCCCCTTTGTTTGAAAATGCTATCATTTTTATATTTTAACTATTTTTTAAAAAATTAATAACTTATAATGAATAAATACAGAGAAATAATTCACCATCTGCCATTTTTAAAAGACACTGAGATAAATTGTTAGGCTCTGGATTAGTTACATTTTTTTAACTAAGAGGAGAGCCGTGAAAACCTATCCCCTTTGTTTGAAAATGCTATCATTTTTATATTTTAACTATTTTTTAAAAAATTAATAACTTATAATGAATAAATACAGAGAAATAATTCACCATCTGCCATTTTTAAAAGACACTGAGATAAATTTGAGTAAAAAAACATATAAAAAGCGATAATTTATCAAAAATCTGTGCTAAATATGGCATACAGATGGCAGGATGATAGCTATGTATACAAATTATAGCAATATTTATTAAAATAAATAAATTTTCAACAAAGTTGACATTCTCATACATACTAATACTTCTTATAAAATAAAATATATTTATCACACATTATTTTAAGAAAATACAAAGAAAAATGGCTAATAAACAATAATTTTAAACATTTGTATAGTAGAATACCGTATTTCATCTGCAAGAGGGATAATACGATTGTCATGTGGTAAAGCTTTGGCTTACCACCCTAGAGGATTTGAGTTCAAATCCGGGTCCCATACCTCCAGTTTTTCAGGAAGGATCCGGGCACGGCCCTTTGAACCCCATCCTTCAGCCATCTGGTTGACCCCATCATGGGTGTTGGCCAGCCTGTGATGGGTTCCTAAGTGGCTGCCACCAGATATAGACTATCCCATGAGGATTTGGCAGCTTATTCAAACTAAACTAAACTAAACTAAACTGATATTAAACAAGGTCCTGCTGTATATTTTTTTTTATTGTTTAAGAATAATTCATCTAATTAACCAATCATTATGGAACTATAATTAATTATAATTTATTGAACTTGATAAAAATTATTATATTAATTTGATGGCAAATTAAAGAATTATTTTTAATTTTGTTATTGTTTAGAATTTAGATAAATTTTATATATTTAAATATAAAAATATTTCAAAGTTTAAAAAGTTTCTTTATACATCTTAAAAAGTTTGTGATCCATATTTTTAATCATTTGTATAATGATAGTTGTGACAAAAATGTTTGTAATCTACAATAAAATATCCAAGCCATAAAATATAGTCAATTCTGCTTAATTGGGACACATTGGGACTAATCCATTTTGGCCCAATTAAGCGGCTGTCCCAATTAAATAAACTAATAATAAATTCTAAAATAAAATATGATAAAATAAAATAAAAAAATAATAATTAGATACCTATTTTAATGCTTCACTAAATCAAAATACAGAAAATGGGCCGCTGATATTCACGCCTTGCCCACTAACTATAGAAAACCATTCATTCTAATGCTTCTTCGACTTCTGGATCCTTTTCTTTCACGCTTTCTTTTGGATGTTCCTGGACTTTTTTCTGTAATGCCCACTCCTCATGTAGTTGATTTTCTTGTTGTAGGAGATGCGCTATGGTAGATTTTGGTATATTAATTATATCAGCAAGTTTATGATGGTTTGTATTAAATGGCTGACTTTTAAATTTATCCAGCAAAGCAATTTTATTTGAAAGTGTAAAATCATTTCTTGGCATCTTGACAAAGATTTAAAAATTTTAAATAAAATCGACACTATAAATGAATATCACTAGCTACAGTATATAGTAACAGTAGATTCTTTAAGCAGACACATACTTGCCAGACACAACAATAGATAACTGATTTGCATCATGCTAGTGTTGCAAAATAATAGTATAGTGTTGACATACTTTCAAATAATCCCTAAATATGTCAAAAATTGCTAAATTCTTTTTCTGTTACTGTCTCAATTAAGCGAAACGTTGTCTCAATTAAGTGTTTAAATTATGTATTAGTTTAATAGTTTGGTTTCTGTTCTTTGAGATTTGACCCAAAAAAGCTGCTATTCCAATTAACCGGTGGCCCAATTAAACAGAATCAACTGTAATTGAAATACTATGAAATGATTAATTAAGACATTGTATTGCATTTATTAGTCATAAACAATGATACAAGAATAATTTTAGTTAGTTACTAATCATTCTATATATTTTTCCTTCAGTTTGAGAATTCAAAATCAAGAATATACAGTAGCTGTGATTTTGTATAATTTATACTTGTCAGTGAATATACTCTTCTGAAAATGCTTAATTGTGCTAATAATTAAATATAACCAGAAAAAAATAATTGGCATTCATTATTTTAATTTCTCATTTTTGATTCATGTTTTTTAATTTTATTGAAACAATAAATTGATTTTACGCATAAAATTAATAATTTTCATGAATGTTTTTAAATGTTGTATATCTCAGTGATCAACAGAAAATCATATAGAAAAATAATTTAATTAATGAATTAATATAAATATGTTAAAATATAAAACATTTTTTTGAATTCTTTTATTTTAATAGAAATAGTTTAAATTTAAAATTTTTTAATTAATATTCAAAATTTGAAATATTATATATTCCTAGTTATTATTATTCACTAGCATATCATGGAACTAGAAAGAAGTTTATTAGAAGAAGAAGTAAATATTCCTATTTATTTCACCCAAGAAACACCTGAAATGGAAGAAATTTATAACAGTGTTCAGAAATCACCAAATAATGAAAGAGCTGGCACTGCAGCTGAAGGTAGATATCAAATTTACAATAGAATTATTTATATGACATTTTGCTGTTTCAATCTTTAAACTTAAATTATTTTTTTTTACATAAGATGATTACTTACATAAGAAAATACTTCATTAACTGCAATAAAATAAATAATTTTCAATTTATTAAAGATTTACTGTATATTAATAACAGGTAATTACAAATTATTAACAGCAATTACAAATAAATAATAACTATTTACAAATGAATAAGAAAATTCTCAAAAAATTACACAGAATATTAATTAATAACAGGTTGTTAACATATTATAAACAACAATTACTTTTTATAAAAGGAAATAAATATTTGTTTAATAACTAAAGAAATAAAGAGCTTTAAACAATTAACTCATTAGCAACAATTAGGTTTTAACAATTAATTTTTTTTTTTCAGTCATATTTCCCTCTGGGCAAAATTTTTTTTATGTAAATTTCAGTTGTCTTTCTTTTTATTATTGTATTTTCCTTTGAAAGATACCTAAATGAAAATTTTCTTCTTAAGAATAGTATTTTCTGTAAAATGCTTTCTGATTTTAGTCTGTATTTTTTTAATAAAAATTTTGAAATTTAATTGTTTTTAGGTAGAAGAAATTACCATGAGATATTTTTGTAAATAAGTTTTTGTTATAGGAACAAATTGGATTAATTATAATTTTGTAATGTTAGGATTGCTATCTATTTAAAAATAATTTTTTATAATCTAAATGTTTTTTTTTTTTAATTTTCTATCTTTGCTTACCTTAACATGAACATGAAGTATGAAATTTGATTCTTTGTTTACTTCAGAATTATTAAAGTATAAATTATCTTTTATTATAAATATTTGAGAGATATTTTCTGATTTTATTAAGAAGTGAATACTCTAAAAAGTTTATTTTTTTCATTTTTGATTTGTTATAAAAAATCCCTTTGACTATGATGATACAAATTTGAAGACACTCCCTTTCTACTTAAATTTTTTTTTCTGAATTTTAAGAAAAAATCTTATAAAATAATAGAAAATAGAAATTAAATTGGTAATTATTATTCATACTGTATTCTTTAATTTCTAAATAAATCTTCAAACAACTTGATATAAATGTCTTAGAACCAGATATATGTCTTACATTTTATAACAGGCCTGGCCAATCTGTTGCTCATAAGTTGCATTTTTTGTACAGCCCACAAATATGATTTTTATAACACTAACAATTGAAAACCAAATTGATTCCTAAGTTGCTTTCAAAATAATTTAGATTGGCCAAGTCTGTTTTATATATATGTTATGGGCAATGCCTGACATATAGCCAATTCACAAAATGGCTGGCCACTTCTAAAATGTAGAAACGTATATTTCAGGCTTTGGCCAAGTCATTTGGCCAAAGCCTGAAATATCCATCTCTACATTTTTCTGTACTCTGAGAAACAATCTCATTCATATTAGAGGGTGGGTAAGTTCTATAATCTCTTGCATAAGTATTGTAAGACCAACATGTGATGGGACAGACAATCCCATTCTCGCTGGTGAATAAGCCAAAATTCGTACGAATGCACTTTGCTTACTTAGTTCCGTAAAATTTCCAGTTTTGGCCACTTTTTCTTGGATTTCTCGAATTGGTCATTGATTGTTGGGCGCATCACTAATTGCCTGACCAGAGCCTGAAATAGTCATACATACTAGTATATTTCAGGCTTTGGCCAAATCTAGAAGTGGCCAGCCATTTCGTGAATTGGCTACACATTGAACATTAGCCATAACATATATATATATAAAACAAATGTAATATATGTTTGTTTTATAACATACGTATTTCCAAATATGTTACATTACACTCTTTATTTTTGAGTAATTAAGCATAAGCATTTCATATTTTATTAAAAAAAATTTTTTTATATAGAGATATTTAATCATTTTTATAGCATAATATCATAATTTCTATGATTCTTTTCTCCTATGTCAATTATTATTGCGAATCTAATATATTTTCCTCTAACAATATGACATTCATGGATGTGTAGACTGACCATTTCCTATTCAAGTTAAATCTGAGACAGTAAAAAAATTCGTTTGGAATTATAATTTTTTCATGTTATATTTTTATATTCATATAGTTGCTAAAAAAATACCATATTTATTGTTTTATTAATTAACAATAATATTAATACAATAATATACTACTTAAATTTAATTTTAATATTTAAAAGTTCCCTATATTGAACTGGAATTGAAGACATGAACATTACAACAGTATTGGCATGTGTCAGCATAGACTTGACAATATTGATTGAAGTGTTTTGAACCTCCATTTCAATATAATGTTACAAAATTAAATTGATGGTAATTGATAAATTTGATTTGACATTTAAATTTCAAAAAATAAAAATTTCTACCTTAAAAATGGGATGAATTTTAAAATCTGGGATGTTTTCTAGGATTTTTTACTGATATGGAACAGTTACCAAAAACTGGAAGCATCCATAGGATGACCATTCTGTCTTGGAAAATCTGGACAAATGGTCATTCTATGGATGTTTCCCTGTTATAATAACGTGACACTCATATTTCACTTGTTGGATATCACCATATTGTAATATAGTCAAAAACATAAAATATTGGTCAATAAGCAAATATCTGCAGAGTGCAATGGTATTTCTAGACAGACTCATTATAACTCAAGGAGGTGATAGTTCTATTAAAATGACTATTTTAGAATGATTTATATTAGTAGTCTCAAATTCATTCTTTTTCAAAGAGCTACTGTAGACATCTTTGATTGATTAGACACTGTATTTAAAATCAATATTTTATGGAAAAAAGAATGATTTTTATATGAGGCAAATAAATTGAAGAATTAACTAAAATAATTTTTATTATAATAATATTTTTGAATAATTGTTTAATTAAATAATAATTTTTTTATATTTTCTAAATATTTTATTGACTGAGAATTTATTATTTAGAACTTATAGGTTCTGTTACAACAAGTGGCTATCAAATGGTTATAACTGGTAGTTCTCCAAAACCACAAACAGATGTTCAAATTGCTAGTATTCAGGTAAAAATGAAATTTTTATAATAGAAATAATAATGAAAATTGTGTGTATAAGTTTTGAACATATTTGATTACTTTTTCCAAATTGCTTTTGTTGATTTAATTCTTAAATAGACAGTAATAATAATTGAAGAAAAGACAAGAAATATTAAATACATAAATAAAAATATTCATGAATGCAGAATAAATTATTGCAAAAATTTATTTTGTGTGTTAGGTACAAAAATAAAATTTACATTTTAGACAAATTAATTAATCTCTTCAGTATGTAAGAAGTTTAATAAATGTCACCCAGAGCAAATAAAATATACAATTACACGATTATTTATCAATAGAATATATTATTTGTCTAATTACAGTTAGGTGTCTTGACAAACAGTTGTATTTATTATAAAAAGTTTAAACCAACTATTTAGTGTATATAATTTTCTATTATAGCTATGTCAGTCAAAGCATTGGATGGGAGGCAGAATTTCAAGAATTTATTGAAGGTAAAATATCTACTCTCACAACACTGATATAGTTAATAATGAATTAGGCATCATTAATATATACTGGCAAATGATGAAGCTGAATAGAAAGAGAATTTGCAAAACATTTATAAACTTTTACCAACAGATGATGGAATTTTGACAAGTTCTCCATCTATTGATCAAGTTATTAAATTTTATTGATTGTTGGATTATTCAATATTTTTAACAATGCTTATTCTAAAAATCATTGAATAGCCCAATTATTTAAGTCAGTTAATTGGAAAGAACTATGCCAAGTATGATGCTTATAACTTTTACTCTTTAAAAAATTACTTGACACAAACAAATATACACTCCAAAATATATATAAGATATAAAATCATTATTACTTATATTGAACTATTTGAAAATTTTTGAAATTAAAAAGTTGTAGAAAATTACTGTTGAAATAAAAAGAGATTATTTTCATTATGATGAATTTTTTTAACTTGAAATGCAAAATTCTGAAATCCATAAAATAAATACAGTTAATAGAAAAATACTATTTCCATGTAGATTTTATATAAAATAATTAAACCTCAATCAAAACAAGAATATAAAAAGCTTTAAATACAGAAATACCTTGATTATTGTGGTTATTGCTGCCACATAAAGTATTTCAATAATCGAATCTGCATTAATCGGGATAAATAATGTGTGTAAATGGATGATCATTGCCAAAGATTTTTCAAATCTATTAATTAAATTTTATTTGAGATAAAAAAGAAATATATCAAACATGTTAATCTTCTAAGCTGATCACTCTCCATTTCTTCTTGATAGCTGTAGACTTGATATCATCCTTGTTTCTTTTAGCATTCAAGGTACATGTTAATCTTCAAAGCTGATCACTCTCCATTTAAACATATCAAACATATAATCTTCTAAGCTGATCACTTTCCATTTCTTCTTGATAGCTGTAGACTTGATATCATCCTTGTTTCTTTTAGCATTCAATGTAGGAGTAAATAAGAAGAGAAATAAATATCCACATGTATTTCAGGCAAAAGCAGACAATTATTAATGAGTGATGAGCAGGTGCCTTCAGATAAAAACAAAGTGCTACAAGGGAGCTACCCAGAGAATGGCAACTTGAACTAAATGTAATTTTGGTTATATATGTAATGGGCTACATCTCATGGCTGTGATAATTTAAATTTGGAGCACAATAATTGGAATTTTGATATCAAATTATAAACTGTAATAAATCTAGAATCATGATAATTGAGGTATTCCAGTATTAAAAAAAAAATTAGAGTACTAAAAGTATGCATATGAACTAATTATTTTAAGATTGTTAAAGTTAATATATAAAATGATTGCTTTAAATAAAAATATAAATTATCTTTAGTTAATAATTTTTCTTTGAGTTGAATAATTAATAATAAAAAAAGTTACCAACAGGAAAACAATTAATAAAAAGTTAATAATAAATTCATCAAGGATTTATTATTGACTTCTTATTAATTGTTTCCTATTAGGTTAGAATTATTACATTCTTGAGATATTAATAATACTATGATTTTAAATAAACAATATGAAATTGTAAACATTATAATCAAATAAATAATTTAATCTAATATTTGAATAAATTTTTAAACTATTTCTTAATTTTTAAACCATAAATCTAACTATTTGCCATAAATCTTTTATCCAACAGAATATATATCTATATATTAAATTTTTCGATAAACTAATTATTTTTTTTAAGATTATATTTATTATTTTGTTTTTATAATAGGGTAAACTACCTGGTTTTGGAGTAGAAGAGCAATTACCAACAGTGGCATTGGTTGCACATTATGATGCATTTGGAATTGCACCAGTAAGAATATATTCTTAAATCTTAATGAATACATTTATGATTTTAAATTTTGCTCAATTATTATTATAAAAATATATGTAGTTGTGATTCTTTAGTAAAGATATATTAATTCCCAAATTATTAAAAATTAAATAATACTAAACAAGCCTCATTTTACACCTAGTGAACAAATTTAGAACTAAACTGCTATTTTAATTATATATTATCAAAATAGCAGTTTAATTTTAAATTTGTTCACTAGGGATAAAATGAGACTTGTTTATGATTATTTGATTAACAACTTCCTAGTTATATTGAATTATATGTCATTAGAAATTATTCTTAGATGAAAACAAAAAATAAAATGGCATATATTATTTAAATTGGCTAAATTTAATTTGATTTTATTTATTTAAATATTATCATTTATATCTATTTTAAAACTTATGTTAAGAAGAATCCATATAATAATATATACAGTCGATTCTCGTTATTTGCGGTAGTTACGTTCTGTGAATTCTTCGCGAAGAATGAATTAGCAAATACCAAACCATTGTGCCTTTGGGAAATGTAGAGTTAAGTTCCTGCCAATCTTTCTTCCCAACATTTTCATCCATGGTTTATGTGTGTTTTTCTGTTTAAAGAGAATGACTTAGCAAATACCAAACCATTGTGCCTTTGGGAAATATAGAGTTAAGTTTCTGCCAATCTTTCTTCCCAACATTTTCATCCATGGTTTATGTGTGTTTTTCTGTTTAAAGAAATCTTATTTAATATGTATATAGTACTTACAAATAATTACAGTATATGCAGTGTACAGTACTATATACAATATTATAATTGCAGTAATCTTTATTTAATTTTTTAAAACACTAACTATATAGTAAATAAAATCTTATTTTTAATGGGTAGTTGTTTGATGTGATAGCTGACACATTGTCTTTCTGAACTGCATTGAAAAATTGCTTAAGTATTGTCTGCATTTCTTTTTGCCTCAGATCAAAAATCTCAGCATAAGGAGCAAATGCACAGGAGGTTAGGCATATAAATTTGAGGCTGCATTCAAGTGTAAGGTCATATTCTTCTGTGGGACCTGTTGTCTGTGGAGTGAGCAAGGATAGGTAATAAGACTTTTCCAGCAAAACAATACAGAGACTACATTTGGTTATAAACAACTTCCTTTATTAGAGAGAGAGAGTTTGCATTGATAACAGTATTTTCGCTGCTCAGCGGGAGTCCGCAAAAATCGATTTTGTGGTTACAAATAAATTTTTATGAATAGTCAAATACACGAATATGGAATCTATGAATAACGAGAATTGACTGTATTCAAAGATATGCAAGTTTACTTTTATGTTTTTAAATTTGGGAACTTCACTAATTATGAATGTTAACGATAAATCTCAAATAAAGAAGCACATTTAGCAGACTGTGCTTCTTTATTTGAGATTTATCGTTACATGTTAAGCAGTTTGTTTATTATACTGAACTTATTATGAATGTTAATCCAAAAGTATTTTGGATGAATGTATAAAGGTTTATAATAAGCATGTTTTATTTATAAAAAGTAGAATAGAAATTAGAGTTTGAAGTTTTATGAGAAAAATAATAGTATTTTCTCACAAACTTCAAACTCCTTGAATATTCCTTGTGAGATATATATTTATATATTCCTGATGGTGAAAAATAGTGTTTGTTAATGTTTAATAAATCACGACTCATTGGTTGGCCAAGATATAACCAGTATGTTATCTTCAAACATGGTTAATATAAAATTTCAATAATTTACTTTAAATTAACTATAAACAAATTAAATTTAAAATTTAATTTTTAATTAAAATTAAAAAATTTGATTTTAAATTTTATATAAATCACTGATGATGATGCTGAGAGACTGAAAAATAATTCCAAAAATAAATTAGTTCTTTATTTTTTATATTATTTAATTATAAGCATGATAATTTCTAATCTGTTCCAAATTAAATCTCACAAATAATTAAAAAAATTTTCTTTTATTTTAGGCATTATCATTTGGTGCTGATTCAAATGGTAGTGGGGTTGCAGCATTATTGGAATTGGCTCGTCTTTTATCTCATTTGTATACTAGTTCTCGTACACATCCAAGGTATTAAAAAAAAATATTTCCAAGAAATTATTTGCAAATATAAATATTTAACAAAAAATGCAATATTTTACAAATAAAGTACTTTAAGAAGTAGTTTGATATCAGGAAATGATTTTAATCTTAAATTAATTAAATTAGTTTTATTTTGTAAGATCTTATAATCTCTAATGATAAGATTTTTCTATCATTATGGATTTTGATGATAAAGAATTTAAGCCAAAATACAGTTTTACTGAGATTATGATAAAAACTTTCATTCAATTTGACCATAGCACTGGCAAGTATTCATTTCTTTTTTTTTTAATTTTAGGAAAAGTTTGATTATAATACTTAGGCAACATAATATATATTTTATAAAACAAATACATTTAAACAGAAAAAAGCTCAAAAGATACAAATATAAAATTATGCTAAAAATTACTATTTATATTATACCTAACATTTTCATACTTGATTTATATGTATTTTTCTGTTTACAGACACCTTATTTAATTTATATTACATTACTTATAAATAATTACAGTATATGCAGTATAGTACTATATACAGTATTATAATTACAGTAATCTTTATTTAATTTTTAAACTCACTAATAACATAGTAAATAAATGCGTTGAAAAACTGTGTCAGCCTTGTCTGCATCGCTTTTTCCCTCAGATCTTCTAAAATTTCGTGTAAGGAGCAAATGTCCAGGAAGTTAGGCATCTGAATTTGAGGCTGCGTTCATGCATAGAGTTACATTCTTCTATGGGACTTGTGGATGATATGAACAGGCTTTCGGCCTACCTTCGATCTGTGGTGTGAGCAAGGATAGTTAATGAGACTTTTCTGGCAAGCCGATTCAGAGACTACATTTGGTAACAAACAACTTCCTTTCTCTCTCTCTCTCCAGAGAGAAAAAGAAAGTATTATATTGATAACAGTATTTTCGCAGCTCAGCGGAAGTCCGCGAATAAGTGCGAAAACTCCGCAAATAACGATTTTATGGTTACAAATAATTGTTCGCGAATAGTCGAATACGCGAATTGACTGTACATATAATGTTAAACAATATATAAATAATAAAATAAACTAATCATGTTAATCTTCTCAATAAATTATTTCCATTAATTAAGCATGATGTCAGGTAACATATAGATCCTCTTTTTTTTACCAGGTCAACTAAGTATGATAGCAAGTAAGATGTTAGCAAGCAAAAATATAGAATATATTATTTCCAGTGGCATAGCGAGGGCAGGGCAAGGGGGTCTATCATGCCCTGGGTGCTACTCGCAGAGGGGCACCAAATTCTTATTACGAGTATATTCTATATATTATATGTGTTTTTCAGGGGATGCCAAAAAGGTATCGTGCTCCGGGTGCCAGTTATGCTTGCTAAGCCACTGATTATTTCCATACATTTTGAAGGTTTCACATCTTAAATATTTTTTTATTGTGCTCCATTTATTATTATTAAATTTTGTTGTTCATCTATACCTAAAAATAAGTTGTTAAATTTATTTTTAAAATTATGTAAATTATTTAAATTGAATGTTATAGAACCTATACTATCATTTTCTATACAAATGTTAGTCTTGATTTACATGATTTTTATTTTTAACAAACTAATCTACCATATAAATCAAGGACTCAGTGTGACATAAAATTTTCAATTAGATATTTGATTTTTTCAGATTTATAACAATTTAAACAAAATTTTAAATAATTCTAATATATTAAAAGAACAACTGAGTTCTGTTGCTTCTAGAAACACAAGAAATCACAACAAGCACTTGAAGCTGGATAAATACACTATTTTATTATTAGATATATACACTTGAGATTACCAGCTGAGGAGGGCCATAGTAGGCCAAAAGCGTTTCCGGAAAATATTTGTATTATTAGTATATGTAATATATATCTAATAATAAAATAGTGTATTTATCCTGCTTCAAGTGCTGTCGTAATTTTTTGTAATTCTAATATATATTTATGAGCCCACTTCAGGAATGGATAGTAAAGTTGGGAGCTTTCTTTACTGTATATAATTATTACTTTACTAGGTGCTCTAAATCCTCTATCTAATTCTAATTAAAAATTCTCAAAAAATTCAGGAAAATGGAAGAAGAAATTTTAAACATGCATGTTGTTATAATGCATTCTCTCAGTGAAAATTTCTTGTGTCTTAATTTTTTATTCTGCTAATTGAAATTATACATAAATTAATAATTTATGTATAATTTCAATTAGCAGAATAAATGCATCTTACCTTTGTCTATCATCCAGCTATACACTAATAAAGACAAATAAAAAGTTTATCTATTTATTATATGATGATAAATAAATAAATAAAAAGTTTAATAAATAATAAAATTAATCCCTTGGGGATCATGCCTTTCTGTGTAAGGAATCTTCTAAGCTGTTAATAATCTAACATTGTAATAATGGCCACAAGATGAAGTGATACATAAAGTTATCTGAGACTCTTTAGGGGACACCTCTCCACTAGCCTATTACTATTATTAGCATATTACTATTAACAGCTACTTAACATGATGAACATAATAAAAATCTGATTTTCAAAACTCAGAAAACTGACAGTTAAACTGTTAATCATGGTACAGCTCAAATCCAGAAACAAAGAATATAATCTGCTATAATATGATTATAACAGAAATGGACAGCATTGATTTACATTGAAAACACTTTTTTTTAAGAATTGGGTCTGTTACATTAGAATACATGATTTTGTTAGTTGTGTGTGTTTTTGATTAAGATAATAATATTTCATGTAACTTTCTACAATCTAAAACTAATTCAACCAATCACCAAGTGGCATTTGTCAATTGTGAATTTCTTAAAATTCTATTTATTTATTATTATTATTATTATTATTATTATATTTTAATATAATAACTATCATGTAATACATGATTTCATTGCAAATAGATGACTAATAACAGATCTAACCTATTTCAAACATTATTTATTAATAAATACAGTTGAGTATTCCAAATAATTTATTTGATTTGTATTTCAAGTTTTAAATAATGCATTTTTATATAATTGTAATAATTTTATGTGATTTTGTTTAGAATTCAGTTTTGCAATTATCATCCATAATTCATAGATAAATTGAATACAGTAGATATATGAAATTTGAAATATGCCAAAATTAATTAATGTAATCCTATTTATACTGCAATGTGATGCTTTGGACTCCAGGCACTGCATTTATAAAGTTTAAGTTTTACAATTTTTGGCTTGACAAACAGCAAAAACATGGAATAATGAATGGAAATTTAGTATGTGGAAAGAGATGAACAAGAGTCATGAATGAGACATGCATGATTGGATGTGCTGTATGTGAGTGAGACATCTTGAAAGGAATATGCATTTAAATAAAGAACAACATTATGAGAATATGAGGAAAAGCAAACTAAAAATATCATGTGGTATGCCGATGAATAAAAGAATGAAGATGTCAGTACAGGTATCCCTCATTATATGCGATCTCACTTTATGCGTTTTTGTTATAAAGTGATTTAATAAAATAAATTACTGGTAACTTTTTAAATTTAAAAAGTTACCAGTAATTTATTTTATTAAAAATTTATTAATTAATTAATTTTTTTTATTAAAAATTGTCTCATGTAGATGAGATAAATGTGGATGAACTGCTTGATTCCCCTCATCAGAGGTCACTAATGAAGAGCTTCTGGAAAACATCATTATTCATGTTTTCCATTTCCAGAAATCAAGAGCCTTTGTTGCTGAGCCCAACAAAACAAATGATTGAATTTTTTAAACACATTGACAGTATCATCCCAATAATTGAAGAAAATGATTCTAATGAGAAGCACCAAAGTTGCAAGAGAATTTCAGATTTCTTTGGCTTGCAGCAAATAACTTTAGAGAGAGAGGAAGAATGCTCTCTGTCAGTTGAGTCTTGACTGTTACATTAAAAAAATTGAAGATCATCAGCTTATCATCCCAGAGACTTCAAGAGAGTAAGAGAGTGATGATCCAGCTTCACAAAATCCAATCCATTCATTATCAAATTGAAGACTGTCAGAAATTTGTAGTGTTTAAGTGTTTATGATATTGTATTATTGTATATACTCATGTATAAGCCGAGGTTTTTTCTCAAAAAAAATTTCTGAAGTGGGAGGGTAGGCTTATACACAGGTTATGCATTTTTACTGATTTTCAAACTCTGAAGTCGGGGGGGGGTCGGCTTATATTCGAATATATACGGTAATTAAATACATTCATTCATTAAAATTTCTGTCTTTTGTTTAAAGTTTAAATAATTCATTTACTAAAATTTCTTTTGCTCACAGGTGTAAAGTTTTCATTTTTTTTTTTATCCTTCTGAAGAAACCCCTAGCCTTATCTAACCCATGTTAAATTTAACTCATTTTACATGATTATGTGTTATGTGATGATTTCATAGAACCAATTAATTGGATAAAGTGAGGGACACCTGTGTGTGTGTGTGTGTGTGTGTGTGTGTGTGTGTGTGTGTGTGTGTGTTCTTATTAATGTGTAGAGACATAATTGTCATCAATATGTCTTTGGAATAGTATAGAATATGTATTTTTTCAGTTGATATCCAACCGGTAAGAATATTGATACAAACATGACAGATTAATATGGCTAAAGATGAAGTTTGGATTAGAGAGGTATTCTGAGAGAGGTAGTATTTCTATACAGAGTTAGTATTTCTAACTTTCTCCCATCAGCTTTAATCAATGAAATCAGTATTTATCAGTATCAGTTCTTGCATATCAAGGGAGTTATCAATCTTGGAGCACTGAATATTGGAATTAATTTCCTTTTCTATTTTCTCTATTTAATTTGCAAGTAAGTAAAGGGTGTCTCAAAAAAGAATGCCAGATTTGAAAAGCCCGTTATTTTTATTTATTGTTGTTGGCAACATTGTTTTTGCATGTTTTGTTATCAGTGATCATTGAGGTTATGTTTTGATACTGTGCTTTTGTTTCCCAGGACAATATTTGTAGAGTATCATCATGGAAAGACACAGTATGGAATAGCGAGTGTTGATTGTGAAACTCACTACAAGAATGGTGAAAGTTTCGTGGAAACTGTTCGGAAACTCCGTACAATTCTTGGACACAGCAATGCACCAAATGAATCCACTGTTCATAGGTTGATCAAGAAATTTGAAAAAACCAGTTCAACAGAAGACATCAAAAGCTCTGGATGCCCTCAAAGTGGCCGGAGTGAGGAAAATGTTGTTGCTGTGCGTGATTTTGTTACTGTGAGTCCATGAAAATCATGTCGCCATGGTGCTCAAGAAATGCGCATGAGTCCAGCAACAATGCACAGAATCTTAACGAAGTTGATGGGGAAATGTGTGAGCGGGTGATGGTTAATTTCATGGACCGACCGATCGCTTGTAGGAGCTTCACAAAATCCAATCCATTCATTATCAGATTGAAGACTGTCAGAAATATGTAGTGTTTAGGTGTTTATGATATTGTATTACCGTATATACTCATGTATAAGCCGAGGTTTTTTCTCAAAAAAAATTTCTGAAGTGGGAGGGTAGGCTTATACACGGGTTATTTACGGGGCAAATTCTATATCTAAAACAAATTCTATATCTGCCCAATATTATGTTTCACGTTGGGGCAAATTCTATATCTAAAACAAATTCTATATCTGCCCAATATTATGTTTCACGTTTAAACCTCAACATCTGCTGAAGAGAATGGTGTGTTTTATTTGCTTTTTTCAAATAAATAAATTTGATTTATAGTAGCTTCAAATCCGGCATTCTTTTTGATTCACTTTTAGAATAAGACTCAGTTAGCTATTTAAGATCTTTAGAATTTAAGTTAGATAGCATTTGTAAACTTTAATACAGGTAAGCCTCGATTAGTGCGAGTTCGAATAATGCAATTTCGATTAGTGCG
>AYEL01056077.1:0-24007 GCA_000484575.1 Olivierus martensii
AACTCGGCTCCTCGGAACAGTAGGCAGACGCTCTACCGATGCTGCTATCAGTCTCTATCGCTTATTCTTGTCAGTTTAGAGCACGTGACGAGCACATCCCGCACGTATACTTCCCTCCCTATTCTCAGTCACAACAGACAAGTCCATTTGAAACTGCCTTGAATCTCGGTACAAGTACCTGACTTTACAATTGATCAACTTCCGGTGAGCTTAGCCCCTACGAGGTAGGTACAAAACTTTATGGAACTGACTGTACATAAAAATCTCAATGTTTTAAGGAAGTTTATAATTTTGTGTTGGGCCACATTCATTACAGCGATGGGCCGCAGGTTGGACATCCCTGGTCTAAGACCCCAAGTCTTACCCAAAATACCCCTGCAACCCCAAAGACCCTACAGGCCTTCCCAACAACAAAATCAACGTGTGGCTTCCAAATCAAACCCTTGTCAAGCATAATGCCAAGGCTCAATGTGTGGCTTCCAAGTCAGACCTTGTCAAGCAAAAACCAAGGTATTTGACCTGGGTAGAAAACTGCACATTTTCTTGAAGAAGGTCAGCTCAGATAACCCTACCAACTGTCTTCTCCGAGTAAAAGACATAATAACAATCTTAGCTAGATTAACAGACAATCCAACCCTACTGCACCAGTAAGAAACTGTATAAAGAGCTGTCTGAAAGACTTCAGAAACAGTCCTAGGAAATTTCCCCACTTAAGAGCTGTCTGAAAAACCTCAGAAACAGTCCTAGGAAATTTCCCCACTACAATGATAACTATGTCATCAGCATATACAACAGTGAAGAAACCCTTCCCATTGAGTAAAGCCAATAACTCATTCAACCACAAGGTTCCAAAGAAGGGAAGACAACACACCCCCCTGCGGACATCCCCTGTCAGTGAGAATCATAACTTCCTCCTCATAGAGCTTGCTAGACACAACCGTATGCCTCAGCATGGAGCCAATCCAACAAATAATCGGTGAACTGACTCCATGCCTGAAAGCAGCAAGGCTAATTTGCTCAAAAGAAGTAGAGTCAAAAGCCCCTTGAATATCAAGGAAAGCACCAAGAGCAACCTCCTTGTACCCAATAGCCCTCTCAATGAGCGAAACAACCTCATGAAGAGCATGCTCAGTCAATTTGCCAGATTGATAGGTAAATTGACTGCGACAAAGGGGGATTCTAACCAGGGCCCCATCCCTAATAAACTTGTCCACCAATCTCTCCAATGTTTTCAATAAAAAAGACATCAGACTGATCGGACGATAGGACTTAGCTTCGGCATAAGAATTACGCCCAGGTTTAGGTATAAAAGATACCTTCACCTGCCTCCAGGACCATGGAACATAGCCAAAAGCCACACAGGCCCAAAAGACATGGCAGAGAGGAGAAACCAGAACATCAATGCCCTGTTGTAAGAACACTGGCAAAATGCCATCTGGTCCCGCTGACTTAAAAGGCTTAAAAACGATTATAGCCCATCTAATATTAGATTGATTAATCATCCCCCTCACAAGATCCCAATCCTTCCTTGAGACATGATTATCATGTCCATCAAGGTCAGACTGCACCCCCAAGGAGGATGAGTCCTCAATCAAAGTAGACCCAGGAAAGTGTACCCGAAAAAGTAACTTTAAAGAGTCCCTGCAAGTACTGGTCATACTGCCATCAGGCAGCTTAAGAGATCCAACCCTGCAAAAATCCCCATTAGACATTATCTTCACAAGTCTGGATACCTCAGGTATATCCTCAATTCCCTGACAATACCATTTCCAGGAATACCCTTTAGCCTTTCTAATGGCCTTATTATAACCAGTGAGAGCGCTCCTATACGCGTCCAAATCACCAGTGCTCTTAGCTTTATTAAAAAGCTGCCTAACATTACGACTAAGACCGCCCAGCCATTCATTCCACCAAGGAACTCGCCTTGATGAGAAATCACCAGTGCTCTTAGCTTTATTAAAAAGCCACCTAACATTACGACTAAGACCGCCCAGCCATTCATTCCACCAAGGAACTCGCCTTGATGAGTGAGCCCTCCTGACATTTTGGTGGTAGGATAAGAGAATTGCCTGTTGAATCTGGTCAACAGTCTCCTAAATGTATACCAAGCAAAATCTGCTCTGTACTCCCCCCAAGTTAAATTTAAGATCTTCTCTAAAGGAAGCCCAATTAGTCCTCCAAGGGTCCCTGTATGTACTGAGTAACCTGATTGGGTGCCATACCCTGTAAATTAAAGCAAATATATCTGTGATCCGACGAACAATTCACAATTAGGTCAGAAATACACTGACAAGTGAGTCCCTAACGTTAGGTCAATGACTTCCCTCCTGTTAACAACAGCAAAGGTCGGTTCATTACCTCTATTTAATATAAATAGGTTAGTACCCATCAGAAACCCCTATTCAGAATAAAACAGATTAGTACCCATCAGAAACTCCAATAGGTCAGAATAAAAAGGTTAGTACCCATCAGAAACTCCAATAGGTGCTCATCTTCAGTTGATGGGTTTGCTACCCTAAACCACATGATGAGAGTTAGCATTGACACCAACCAATAAATCAAAATGACTCTTTTGACAAAATTCCACCAAAGACTTAAACTCAGGCATTGTTGGAAGTTCTTCTTTATCATAAGAGAAATAAGCAGAAGAAACAATAAATTCCCTACTAGCACTCCCTCATCTAGCTTCACCCGAACAGAAATAAGATCTCTTGAACAATATTCCCAAACAGGTGAAACGTATGTTATTCCTAGTAAATACACAAGTCCGAGGACCACTATCAGAAGTATAAAAAGTAAAAGAAAACAACTTACCTTCCTTACAGTGAAGCCTTTGTAATTGGCCCTTATAGTGCCACGGCTCTTGAATAAGAGCAAGGTAATAGCAGCCACCACGAGCAGCCGACCCAAAAGGGCGAAAGCGACTCGGGAGTGTTGTAGGGTGATCTGAATCAACCTCAGGCTCACGACATTACAGATGCCTAAGGTGTCGGAAGGACCATTGACTGGGCGTCGGAAGGACCAGTGGCACCTCTGGAAGCCCAATCCTTATCAGTGACCACAACCAGTTCATGCCTTTTTTCAGGAGCAATCACCAAAGCTATCGGTCTCCCAGACTTGGAATTGGGTTCCGAAAGTACCTTAAAGGTCCCTTGATCAACCCCAGAAAAAGCCTTTAAATTGGCTGCCTTGATGGCCTTTGCTGAAGCAAGATCTACCATCAGAATTAAACACTGTCCTTTAGCGTCCCTACTATGACCCAAGACCCTCCAGTTTTCAGTCTTGAACCCCAGGTTGAATACTTGGAGTCAACCGAAAAGCTGGTGCACATCCTGCGTATGCATGTCCGCAGTATGATAAGCCATCTTCACAGGCTTAGGAAGGTTCATCGCAGGAATAACCCTTAAACGAATCCCCTGCCCAAGAGTACACCCATCCAAAAGCCGGGTAAGCCACTGACAGGTGAACTCATTTATACAAGTATAAATGAGTGCACTGTTGTCTAAAGTATAACCCTTAAGCAGTGGCAAGGTCTCCCCAGAAGGGATTCCATCCACACCACTCAGGATCCTGTCCAAGATGAGGTCCACCTCAGCAATCACCATCTTGGAGTCCGGATAACCCTCCTTGATGATGGCTAACCGAAGAGAAGCCACAGCCTCTGAATAAGATCTGGGCTGAAAGCCCTGCGACTGCTTAGTAGGTCTAACCTCCTCAGAAGAGGGGGTAGACAATACAGATCTGGTTCTCTTGCCAGCACCAGGGGTACCAGCAGGAGAATCAGACAAAGAAGCTAATTGGGAAGTGCCGTGCAGTAGCTGAGAGCCACCGACACCAGCAGCTTCTCTCTTAGCCCTCCTCCGCTTTTGCCTAGCCACTCCAGACAAACGCGTCCTTTGCTTACTAGGTTTACTCCCAGAGGCAGAAATGACACCAGGAAACTGCTCCACCGTCCCATCACCCTGAGGCACACCAGTGACCCCGTCGTCCTGAGATGAGGTACCAAGGCCACCATCCCTGCAATGGGGCGGAGAAGCAGCCCCCTCAGAAAAAGTTTTAGTTTTTAAAATTTTTGAATTTTGATCCATGCCAAAAAAACAGACTGGAGGAAACACAAAAATTCGCTGCCCATTATCCTCCAATATGGGCGGGAGGCTGACTACGACAGGGTTTTGCCTGGTGCCCTGAAGGGATCATTAGTGACACTACATCTTTTACTACCCCAGTGCCACTCAACTCTCAGCAGGATGCCTTACACCTTAGTTTGGGCCCCTTACCTTTGACCTGTCTGGCATGGGGAGACCCTACCAGTAGCAAAGCTACCACCGGCATAGCTCTCAGGATCATTGGAACACGCAAGCTCCCTCACCACGACAAGATGGAGACGCCAATGAGGTAGAAGCAACTGTTGTGAGGAGAATGGAAGGTCATATGAGAAAAAAGCAGCTGAAGCTACAGAAATAGCTGAAAGATGTTTAAGACAGTGTAATTAATGAAAATGTATCAAATGAACTCCGACTTGCATGGAATTCACCTGTTGTGTACCACATGTAATCTGAACTAACCACCTACCGCACATTAGAATCCTTCAGGAACATTTTTTTAATTATATTATAGAATTTTACATATATTATATAATATGAATATTGAGATACATTATTTTTCCAAGAGATAACACAATTTATCTTTATTTCTATTTTATGTTTTATTATTCATTATAAGCATACTAAAAAACAAACTTGTTTTATAATAAAAAAAAATTGAATATTATCACAACACAAGATTTGAAAATTACTACCAGTTGTCAACAGTATAGTTGATAAGTAGCAGATAACTAATTAGTAGTTAAAATTATTGTAAAATACAAACAAAGTATCCTGCTAGTGACAGCAATAGTTAAATTAATTTGTAATTAGCTAACAGGAATTTTAATGAGGTATTATAAAATTGGGCCTAAAATCTTGAGCCATGATTGGCACTTATATTTTCTTTAATTTTTTGTGATCAGTCAAAATTACAATGGACAAAGGCATAAATAATGAAATCCTGCTAAATAAGAATATTAAGCCAAATTTAATAAATAAACATTAAGTTAATTTTTAATTTCAGCATTAAATTTTAATAGACTATAAAATTAATAAAAATTCTAATTAATCAAAGAAATACTCTCTCTCTCTAGAATCAAAATATTTTATTATTTAAATAAAAATCATTTTCTTTCAATCAACAAAATTTATAATTGAATTTTGTTTATTTCTATAAGAAAGCAGTGTTTTTATGTAAATAATTTAATAAAACTAGGAGACTTACTTTTTAGATTTATTTTATTACTACAATAGTTATTGAATCTTTCAGTTCAGTTTATTTTTTTAGAATATTCTTTTCTTTTGATTCCAACTTCTAAATACAGTATATATCACATATTAATTCTTTATATATATACAGTATCCCTGACTTATGTAGAGATTCCCTGATTTACAAGAAAAATATGTTTATTGAAGCAGATAAAGCTATAATACAAAGATACAAGCATTTTTTTCCCAATTTCATCATTTATCATATATACACGTGTTTTATGTGCTTATTAGGTTAGTTTTAGTTTACAAGCCAGGCCTGAGCCTAGACCCTTCCTGAAAAACTGGAGATATGGGACTCTGACTTGAATCCAGATATTCCAAGATGGTAAGTGACTGCTTTACTACACATCCATCCAGCAGACTTTTGTGCTTATTCTTTAATAAAACTATTTTGTGATTTTATCTTAATGATTTTTTATCTTTGTGACCCACTAGTGCTATATAGAGTATGCTCCAACATATGTATGTTTCAATTTACATAGAGTTTTGCAAAACAGTCCACTTACATAAGTTGGGGATTTTCTGTATTAATAATATTTATAAAACTTGATGAAACATAAATGGTTAAAATTTGTTGAACTTTAATGCACTATTATGCAAAGGGAATTTTTCATTTAATTATAATATCCAAAAATAAAAATTGACGAAAATAAAAGGCAAAATTGAATTGTGATATCAGATTCCCATGACTAATTTCCAAGATTAAGCCAACTTGGTTTAATCTGAACTTGGGACTAATCAAGGACATCAAAGTGTAAAAGTATCAAAATATAATGAGATTTCACTATAACATTTTTCTGCTAATTTAACTTTAATTGCAAAATTAGTTAAGGGCACTGCAATTCCTTGAGACAATGCTGTAAATACAAACAAATTCTATTTAACATGCTACAAGAAAAATACAAAATTTAATTGTTTGTAGGATTTTACCTATTGAAAGTATTTTTTCCAAATTCAAGTTAATTTAAAAATAATGTTTTATTTTTAAATATTATGAGCATGGCTAAAGAGAAAAAAAGCTTTTCCAATAAGGAAATAATCTAATAATCAAGGAAATTGAAAGCTGTGTTAACTGAATGGAAATTTGAATTTCTCCTCTTTATTTGAAAATCGTTATATGTTTTAACATTTTTTTTCTGAATTATTCATTTCTACAAAAATAAATTGTGCTTTTTAATTTTAGCATAAAAGAAGGATAAAATTTTTAAATATTACAATAAATTCTCTAAACTCCAGCACATTTTACAGAAAAAAATCCTAGTTAAAATTCAGAAATTTTATCAATTCAGCACTTTTGCTTATCTTGTTTATTATTTTAGAATTTTTTACTTTAACTGCTACCAAATATTATTGTCTTAACGTTTTTACTGTTTTCTTATTGTGGTTTATAATTTTTCTCTCCCTCCTGGTTTTATTGCCACATCCCAAAAAATGAACATTTTGATGCCAATTCTGAGTTCCACATTGGATCCATCTGAAAATTTAATATTGATATTTTTATTGAGAAAATCAAAAATAAAAAGTAGAGGCTGCTTTTTATTTAAACCAAATTAAATTTCAATTAAAAGTAAAAGGTTGGATAAAAATTTGGAAGTTTCAGTATGTTGTAACATTTTGCTAACACATTAAACATAACCTAAATTTAAATGAAGCATTTTTTGCTGAATATTCTGAAATTTTTCATATAATAAAGTACGATTTTTAAATGTTATTGATATTAATAGCATTTTAACATTATTTTAAGCAATTTATTACAAAAAAAATATTGATTATTTATAGGGACCATAACATTGCTGCTACTTGATATTTTGTAAGGACACAAATTCATCTCTATGTCTGATAAAGTTATACAATAATCATACAAATTTGCAATTTATATAAAAAACTATGAGAAATTCTACAATATAGAGTGATTATTGATATTTTTTCCCTTGTTCTGAATATAGATTGTAAAGCCAGTGATTTCAATTTTGTGTCTGGCTTTCCTCTCTTAGGATAAAACTTCATGTTTCAATTTTATTTCATTTTTTAATTTTTGTTTTGATTTTTTTGATGTTTTTTGCTATTTTTTTGTGTGATTTTATGCTAAAATCTATTCAAAAAAATTTTTTATGCTATTGTACAAATACATATGTATAATAATTTGAATAAAATTTATGAATAATATAATAAATTATGATGCAACTTAAATTTCACACATTGAAATGTTTTAAGTTTAAAAAATATTACATAATATTTCAACTATATGAAATAGCTTTGAATATATGCAATATTTGTTATTTATGATGAAACAATCAGAAATTCAGTGGAAATTCAATCAAAACAAATCTTTGACTCAATTAGAACAATAAGAAAATGCTATTGCAAATAAACAATTTACAAATTCATAAATAACTCAAATGAAAAAAATATAAATAGAACCTAGATTAAGAGCAGCTACAATACTTTCAGAAAATAAATTAAAAAATATTTGGTAGACGATGTGGAAAAGATGATTAGAGAATAATATGGTTTTTGTTCAGTTACACAATAATTATTCATGAAGAAATCTTAATGAGCCCTTATTAATATGTTTTAATATTCATTAAAATTTTAATTGCTAAATATTCCATGTATCTATAAGAAACAAGAGAGTCATTGTTTACATTATTATTTCAACTATATTTTCTTCTTCTACTTTAGTGTCTCACTTCCTAATTGTCACCATGTTTAGAACATTTAATTATACAGGATGTTCCTAAAAAATCTGATCAAATTTAAATCACTGATGCTACTCATCAAAACAAAGAAAAAGTCCACATAAACATCAATTCAGAAATGTTTTCTCTTTGAAATAACATGAGATGTAAAAATATACACTTTAATAGATTTATTACTCTCATGATAGCTGTAGTAAATTGTGATATGCAATCAACTATAACAAAATGAAGAGTAGAATAATTATAACTCTGTTCAAACTATTTGGACAGTTTGTATATGACTAGAAATAACTCATGATTTCCTCTCTTTTGTAAGAATTATATATGCAACCTATGGTTTTACACTCTGTATTCTTTTGAAAAGGAAACATTTCTGGACCCATATTTATAGCAGAGTGGGATTTGCATTTTTGGGGGCCCTAGGACAAGCAAGGCTTTGGGTCCCCTAAAAATAATAGTTCAAAAAACATTCAAAAATTTTAAATTAGATGTTCAAAATTGGACATCTTAACGGATTTTCAAATTTGCTACGTCTTATTTTAGATCTCTGTATTGTTCTAGTAAAAAAGACCTTATGGACACAATTTTTTGTGATTTAAAACTAATTATTTTCAGTAATATTTCTGAAAAAATACCTACCGATAAATCGGATTTCCTGCCTGGACATCACACGAGAGACACTCAGTCACATGTATTCAATAAAATCACATGCTGAGACATGAAAAACATTTTATTTTAAAAACTTTTTAAAAGAAAATGGCTCACTAAATGACATACATTCTGTGCCTATATAAAAAATAGAGGATAAAGTAATTCAATGTTTTTCAGTGACAAATCTAGTTTTGAAAAATGTCACAAAGACACCAACAAAATTTTAGTTCTAGAATTCAAAATCAAATCTGAAAACACTGCTTCCAGTATAAATTTTGAAAGAACTAAATATATGGTTCCATGTATGATACATAATATATCTGCAACCTAGATAGACTTCTTTCTAGGCTTCTTTGGTTATATTGTTAAATAATATGAAAACTAAAGTGCTAGATAGAAAGTAAAATTTTTATTGAATTAATCATGTTCTCATTTTGGACAGCCATTTTTGTCTTTGTCTTGTCCTACTTTCATGTACCCTTGTTTTTTGCAACAAATTTCCTAACTCGAGACATAGCTGATTTGAATTTTTGTTCATTATAAGTTATAACAAACAAAAATTCAAATCAGCTATGTCTAATTTTAAAAGTTCCTTATAACTTGTAAGGAAAGGAACATTTAAAATTTTACTTTCTGTCTAGCACTTTAATAAAAACCCATTATTTCTTATTAAAAGTTTGTAAAAGTTGAAAACAGATTGATAGTTTTGGGGCTCCTAGAATCGCAGGACCCTAGGATGGGGCCTAGTCAGCCTATAGGTAAATCCAGCACTGTTTGTATGGACTGTTTGCTTTGTTTTGATGAATATAGTGGACTCTTGATTTTATGAACTTGTATGGAACCCTACAAAAGTTCATAAAATTGAATGTTTGTAATTCAGAATGGCATTAATTAGCATTAGGGACTTTTTGGGACTAACTAAATAATTCGTAAAAATGTATAGTTAGTAAATTGGAGGGTTCATAAAAACGTGAATCTATTGTAGTACTGTGATTTAAATTTGACCAAACCTTTTAAGAACACTCCATATATGAAATCTTAGGTTTATATTTTTACTATATCTGTTCAATTGTTTTAGTTGTAGAATTTTTATTATGCAGGGTGCCCATGTTTCTGTGGACCAGGCATTTTTCTCAAAAAATACCAGGTATATGTGTAAACTGTAAAACACGTGTCCTGTTACATTTTCCTTCCAAATTACAATCTGTCATTAACATTTTTTTCTGTGCATCCTCTTGCACAACACATTTTTCAACTTTGTTTTCTCGAATGGAATGTATTATTTTTCTAATGGAATCTGATTCAGCCAATTTTTTGTGCAGTTTTCATGATAGAATTATTTTTCTACAACTGATATTTTCAGAGATATTTAAGAATAAAGGAACCATTCAGAAAGGAAAAATTTGATGCCCATGTTTATATGGACTAAACACTTTTCTCAATTAATGGCTACATATTTTTTCCAGTAATGTTGAAAACAATAAAGTTTATAACAATGATTCCCTACTTCCTAAAAAATGTTTCAAGGTATAAGATTATTGGAGAATCCATTTAGAATTCTTTCTCATATTAGGATAATATGTTATATCAGTGGTTCCCAAAGTTTTTTTGGCCTTGCCCCACCTAAGCTATCTCTAAAATCTTCATGCCCCCCTGTGACATATAATTTTTATTATTCAAAAAGAGAACCCCTATTCACATGGAGGAAGCCTAAAAGGCCGTTAACTTAGTCTAAACAAACTTCCAAAGAACATGGCATCCATGAAAAAGAAAAGTTAAAGAATGAAAGGACAGTTGAAGTACTGAGGAAGAAATCACAGTTAAAAAATTAAAAAATAAAAATAATATGAATTTATATGAAAAACAGCAAATAAAGTTTCAAAATTGCCATGTACATTCTGATTTTAATTTTAAAAATGTCTATGTAACAATATATATTTATATATTGTATATGAGGCCTCTAGAACCATAAAAAATGCAAAAAAATCACTGTTAATAACTAATTCTCAAATTACCTCCTTAAAAATCAAATTGCCCCCTTGTGGGCCGTGCACCCCACGTTGGGAACCACTGTGTTATATTCAACCAAGGATCTGTCTATTGGCTTTTATACTGCCAGCCATCGAATTTAGGAATAAACAAATTATTTACAATATGTAAAACCATATCATAGATTGTTTATATTTAACTATAGTTATGTATATGATACTATCACATAAATTTCTAATAAAAATCATATATCTCAACTTTAAATCATTCCTATACAAATTGTTATAATTTACTGTTGAAATTTTTCATGTTGAGGACTGCAAATTTCACTTTTTAAATGTTAGTGCCAAGAGGGAACATGATATTTTCAGCTCATCTGTTTAAAATATTTGATGTTAGTATTATGATGACCACTTGAATGCACCACTGCTTAATAATCACAGATTGAAAATCTATGCAAAAAGAAATTAAAAGTTTTCCTTAGATTGTTCTGTAAGATCAAAAAAGATATGTCAAGACAATTTTATTTTTATAGGACATACTGTATAAACAATTTAATAGAAAGGGTTCTTAATAATTAGAAATTTTTTCAAATTATTAAGAAAAAATTAATTTGTTAAAAGAAGACGGTGTTAAAAATGGTATTACTGAGAGAAAATGAAGAAATTTATCAGGCAATCAATAAAGTTCTGTCGGATTTTCACATGAATAAATTGCATATGCTCTCCACAGCATTCCTTTAGAGATTAGATAGATAAGAAGAAGATAACAGGTTAGTGAGTGCTTTCTTTTGCAGCCAGCTGGTAGTGGTCACCACAGTTAAACAGGGACATCAATGAGAGCAGGTCAAGCATAGGAACCCTAAACAGTGTTTATATGAACCTATATGCTATACGAGTTTAAACTGGGAATGAAAGCTTACAATAGGAAGAAAAATATGCCAGGCATTTGGTAGGGATGTGGTAAATGAACAGACAGTATAACAATAGTTTAACAAATTTAAGGACAGCAATGAATCCCTCCAGGACACACAATGTACAAGATGTCCACAATCTGTAGACAATGAGGCATTTAAGGCAGTTATTGAGACTGATAGTGGCCAAACATATGAAACATTGGGAGAAGCATTCAACTGCAGTACAAAAACCATTCAACAACATTTTCGTCAGCTTGGGAAACGATATAAGGTGGGACGATGGATCCCACGAGTTGACTATAGCTCAGAAAGTGACACGAGCAAATGCTTATGTTTATTTGCTGTCTTATCAAAGGAAGGATTCATTTCAAGACAGAGCGCTGATCTGCGATGAGAAGTGGGTTGTTTACAATATTCCATGACACCATCGTCATTGATTGGCACCACATGAACTACCTCCCAAACAGTCAAAACCACTGCATTAATAGAATGTTATGCTCTGTGTTTGGTGAACTGTTCAGGATATTGTGCATTGCAAACTGCTGCCACCTGACCAGACAATCAATGCAAATGTGTACTCTCAGAAACTGGAACATGTGCATGAAAAACTAAAAATCATGGAACCAGTGCATGGAAATCGCAAAGATGTCATTCTATTAGAGGCAATGCGAAGTGACATGTTACTAAGGTCACCCATGACACCATTATCCAACTTGGTTGGGAACATTAATGCATCCCCCATATTTCCCTGACACTGCACATTTGGATTACCATTTGTTTTATTCATTAGACAACCAACTGCGAGGATGATGGTTCCAAATCCTCAATGAGGTGATACACACACTAGATGACTTCTTTGGTTCACATTCTGATGAATTCTACTAATGTGGGATCCATAATCTGCCCAAGCATTGGAGATAGATCATTGCTGCTAATGCAGAATATTTTGGATTTCAAATATATCTTACTTCATGTTATCATATTTCTCTTTGTAGTGTGTAAATATTCAATAGAACTTTATTGGCAATATTAGAACTGGCAATATCATAGATTAAATATCAATCATTTCCTTTCTGAATGATTCCTTTATTCTTAAATATCTATGAAAATATTGGTCGTAGAAAAATAATTCTACCATAAAAATTGCATAAAAAATTGGCAGAATGAGATTCCATTAGAAAAATAATATACTTCCATTCAAGAAAAGAAATTTGAAACATGTGTTGCGCAAGAGGATGGGCAGGAAAAAATGTTAATGATGGATTGTAATTTGGAAAAAAAATGTAACAGGACACGTTTTACCATTTTCGTGTATTATCCGGTAATTTTCGAGAAAATGCCTGGTTCTTAGTAATGTGAGCACCCTGTATATTAATCAATATAATAGAAAACTTGATTGTTTTCTGCCTGTTGAGGAAGATTTCACAAGTTTCAGCTTATAAAAGTGTATATTGTTTACCAAATATAGTCGATTCCACTTAATTGAGCCACCGGTTAATTGGGGCAGCTGCTTTTTTGGGCCAAATCTCAAAGAACAGAAACCAAACTAATAAACTAATACATAATTTAAACACTTAATTGGGACAGTAACAGAAAAGGAATTTAATAATTTTTGACATATTTTAGGGATTTTTTGAAAGTATGTCAACACTACGTACACTAACTAGGAGTAATTCTATATCTGCTGGAGTTTACATTGTCTATACACAAACACAAGCCTTTAAAGCAGGTAGACGGGTGATAAGAAACACAAAACAAATTTAATTAAAACGTTTTCTACGTACACTAATATTTGGCAACACTTGTTAAGATTATTGTATGGTTGCATCAAATGAAACGATACATATATATTTAACTAACATTTATTTTGATACCTGTTTGTAATATCTTTCTTTTAGAACACAGGACAAAGAGAGGTAAGACATGGAGTATACAATCTTCGTAAAGTGCTGTATAACACACTAGCACACTCTAGTGCCATAACAAAAAAAAAAAAAAATATTTTATTCTCAACACTCCTCCTCAAATTTAACAATTTAAACAATTTTAAATTTGCTATTAAGTATTGCAAAAAAAAACTTAAATTATATCTATAACACTTTTAAGTATCCTTTTATCTTGACTACATTGTTAAATTCTATTATAAAAAGATTAACATTTATTTTGATTGATAACATTCCTCCTATCTAATACATGAACTGGTTTACAAAGTTTGAAAATTTCTCTTTACATAGACTTTTAGACATTAAATCTGCTAAATTTTCATTTGAATTTACATGTTCAATTGCTGATGATGTTCTTTTCAATAAGGTCTTTTAAGAAATGTACTCTAATATCAATATGTTTAGTCCTTTTTGAATTTTCATAACTTTTTGATATAGAAATAGTTCCTATATTATCAACTAATAATACAGCATCATGATAAAATTTAGATGTTTGCTAAACCCTTTAATATTCACCAGCTCTTGTGCTGTAGTAGCAGCAGCAATATACTCTGACTCAGTGGTGGACAGAGCAACACATGATAATAAACATGACTGTTTATTAGAAAATCAGGCTATGGGATTCACTCCATGTAGAATCATACCACCACTTACACTTTTCCTGTCATTTTTATCTCCAACCCAATCTGCATCTGAGAATCCATATAAATTTGTATCTGTTGTCCTTCTAAATATGAGTCCTTTATCAATTGTTTCTTTCAAATAACGAATCACTCTCTTACTAGCCTTCCACAGTTGTTCATTTGGCTTATCCAAATATCTACTAAGGTAAGATACAACAAACATCAAATCTGACCTTGATGTCATTGTTAAGTATATTAAGCTTCCAATTAATTCACGGTAATGTACATCTAGTATTGTAATTTCTGTTTAATTTGTATATTGTAATTTATTTCCATAGGTGTTTTAATTTCTTTGCATTCACTCATATTGAATTTGTTTAATATCTTCTTTATCATGTTAGTCTGTTTTACAGTTATGGTAAAATTTCAGCTCACTTTGGCAGGATGTAAACCCAATCCGTACAAGTTAAAAACCAACGGATTCACTATCCGTTGGTTTTTTTTTTTTTTTACAGTTATGGTATCGTCATTTCTTTCTATTTCCATTCCTAAGAATCTTTTCATTTCCCCTAAGTCCTTTGCATTAAACTTCTTTTTCAATGCTTTTATAATATCTTCTCCATTTCCAATAATTAAAATGTCATCAGACATAAATCAACATCCAGCAGTCATTTTTGTAGTACATACAATAATCATATTCTGATCGTAAAAATCCATTTGCCTTTGCAAATTCATCTATTGTTTCATTCCAATATTTGGGAGATTCTATTATTCCATATAATGTTCTTTTAAGTTTTAATACCATATTTGAATTATTTCTTGTTAATCCTTGTGGCACTTTAATGTAAACATCTGACTTTAATAATCCATTTAAAAAATGGATTATTAAAGTCAGATGTTTACATTAAAGTGCCACAAATGGATTATTAAAGTCAGATGTTTACATTAAAGTGCCACAAGGATTAAAAAGAAATAATTCAAATATAGGCTGTAGGTATATCGAGCTGAATAATCTTTAAATCTTCTTGTATAGCTTTAGATAAGAACATCCTTACTGTAGAATGTCTTGCAACTGGTGCATAATTATTTTCAAAAAAGTTATCTTTGTTTTGTTGGAAATCTTTTGCAACTAATCTTGCTTTCTTAGTGCCATCTTCTTTTTCTTTAAAAATCCATTTAGTATCTATAGCTTTCTTTCTTTTAGGTATATTTTTTCTTCTCAGGTTTCTAATTTTTCAAGTGCTTGTAATTCTTTATTTACAAAAAACTAGACTAGCTTATAGGACCTTAAATAAAGTTAAAGTGCAGGAGCACTTAAGACCTTAAATAAAGTTAAAGTACAGGAGTGCTTTCGGGCTGGACTGCCCCTCATCAGCTGCATATAGAAAGAGAGCATTAGAAGGAGAACATGACCAAAGACGGGACATCTGTGAAAACAACAGTAAATTGTAATTTAAACATAGAAAGAGACCGTTAGAAGGAGAACCTGACCGAAGACGGGACATCTGTGAAAACAACAGTAAATCGTAATTTAAACCCCAGTGTCGGGGAATGGACGGGCTAGAACAAACAGGTGGGGTAGCTGGGATAAGATGTTAGGTATGCGGGGGGAGGAATATGGAGATATCAGAAACAAAAGTTTGCGTTTGCACATTAAAATGAAATAAAATTTTTTTCACTTGAGTTTATTTTATTTCATTTTAATGTGCAAATGCAAACTTTTGTTTTTGATGTAAGATGTTAGATATGTGGGGGGAGGAATATGGGGATATCAAAAACAAAAGTTTGCATTTGCACATTAAAATGAAATAAAATAAACTCAAGTGAAAAAAATTTTATTTCATTTTAATGTGCAAACGCAAACTTTTGTTTCTGATATCTCCATATTCCTCCCCCCGCATACCTAACATCTTACCCCAGCTACCCCACCTGTTTGTTCTAGCCCGTCCATTCCCCGACACTGGGGTTTAAATTACAATTTACTGTTGTTTTCACAGATGTCCCGTCTTTGGTCATGTTCTCCTTCTAATGCTCTCTTTCTATATGCAGCTGATGAGGGGCAGTCCAGCCCGAAAGCACTCCTGTACTTTAACTTTATTTAAGGTCTTATAAGCTAGTCTAGTTTTTTGTATTTAAGTAAGGACCTAGTTGTCACTTTTACCTATTCTTTATTTATAGCTTCTTTCCAATATTCATTATCCATTGCTTCTTCAAATGAATTTGGTGTATTAGCACTCAGACATATAACCATATTAGTCTCATATTCTTCAAGATATTTATGTGTTTTTGTTACTCTTCCAGTTCTAATGCATTTTTCTTTCTCTACCCTTTCATTATTAGTTTCTTCATTTATACTCTCATTTTCATTTGCTTTATTATATTTATTATCTGTATTAATATCTTTTTCTTTTAGGACATATCTTTTCTGCTTGTTTTCTTCTTTTCCTTTAAATTGGATATCACTTTCATCGAATCTCACATCTCTTGATACAATAATTGAGTTGTCTTTTGGATTCCACAATCTATATCCTACAGTATTATAACCATTTTCTTTCTCTATAACCTCTTGCTCTCTTGTCCATTTTGTCTTGTCTAGGTTTAATAGTAGCTCATGCTCTTGAGCCAAAAACTCTCAGTCTTGCTAAATCATTTTGTCCATTTTTCATGTAACATGGAATCTTGAAATTTATTACCCACGAAGGAGACCTGTTCAATTGACATGCAGTACATCGAATTGCTTCACATCACAAAGACTTGGGCAAATTTGTCTCTGCAAATAAAGTTCTTGTTTTATCACACAAAGTTCAGTTTAAGTGCTCAGCAACCCCGTTTTCTTATGGTGTGTAAGGTAAAGTATATTCTAAACTTATGCCTTTTTTATTACAAAAGTTTCTCACTTTGTTTGCTGAGGACTCTGCACCATTATCACATTATATTTTCTTTACTCTATTTCCAGTTTCATTTTCCAATTTTATTATATATTCAATAAGCTTTTCAGTTGCTTCTGATTTATGTACTAATGGATATACTATACAGAAGTGGGAATAATCAATTATGGTCATAAAATATTTCTCACCATTGAGCCCACTTTCGTTTATGGGTCCTGCAATATCAGTATGCAACATTTCTGCTACTTTCTGGTCTTGTTGTCTGCTTAAAGGGTCCTGTGATAGCCTTGCCTTCCATACATGGGCTGCAGACTTTATTACTTATTGGTAAATGCATAATACCTAAACATTTTCTATTTAAATGCCCTAAGTGTTTGTGCCATAAATTTAACAGATCATCATCACATTGATTATCAGCTTTACTTGTATTACATGTTTGATAACATAAACTGGTATTTAATTTATATAGCCTATGATAACACAAATACCAACAATGTATTGTTTTTCCCTTTTAATAACAACTTTATGATTATTAAATTGAATAGTAAATCCTGCCTCACTTATCTTTTTTACTGACAGTAAATTGTATGATATTTTTTCAACAATCAATGCTTCCATACTTATATTCAAATTTTTATATTTTAAACGAATATATATAACTAAACTTCCACTTATTATCATAAAACCTTACCGTTATAGCACAAATTCACAGTGGAAAAAACTTTTTAAAAACAGAGAAGCACTTTCAGCTTTATTAAGCTATCTTCAGCTATCTTCTATTATCTTCCAAATACGCATTTCTTGGGTTTGGGAGTTGGTTGTTTCTATTTACTTATTTCCGGCATTGATTTCTTCTTCCCGTGAGTAAACTAGGATTACCTATGATTTGAACTTTTCTTTTCCACTCGTTCTCCTCTGCTATAGCCATAGCAGTCAGGATTGGATGATTAGTACTTGTTTCTAAATTGTCTTTTCCTTCTATTGCAACTCTCAGACCCTTCTATTACCCTTAATGTTTACCCTTCTCTTACAATTCGCATATTTTGTTTATTGGTCTTTCGGTAGGATAAGTTGAGCAATTGAGATTTTCTATTAAGTTGTGAAGTATAGTAGACAGTTGGTAGTATTATGTTCAGCTCAGTTTTCCTGATTCTTTCAGTTTTGAGGAATATTATTGGAATTTTTATGTTAAGATTAGTTTTGATGTTTCCCTAACACCTGTGACGCTGTTATTAGTGTCCCTCTGCTTTCCTCTTGTTAGGTTCTTCCAATAGGTTTCTGTATTTCTTTTTGCAGGGTCATTACTGTTCTAAATTAGAAATTAATTGTGAATACGACTAAAATTTGAGGTACAAATTACATCATTGCCCATAAATTATTATATTTGATTAATGTGTTTTCTATTAGCGCAGATCTCTTAAAGTACACAGTGGCTGCATTAATTGAGGGATTCTTGTACATTAGTCTCAATTTAATATATGTACTATGAATCCTGAAAAGAAGAAAGTTTATTAAAAATTATAACATGTTATTCAGAATAACAACAATATTTTTAATAATTAATATATTAAATCATCTGAAAAATAATTTTTAAAAAATTTTTAATTACTGTTAAACAGAAGAATCATAGGTGAGCATCTAGGTAAAATATTTCATTACTTAGAGTTATCATTATGAACAAAAAGTTAGTGTAAATAAATTTATCTATCTAATACATTAACTATTTTACAGCACTAATAAGCAGACCAATGTAATTTTTACAAAACACTTTAATAAGAGAACCGTTTTTGGCTTTTTAACGTTTTTTATTCCACAATTTGAACATATTGTAAGAGTTGAGGATGGCATAAAAGCCAAAAACGTTTCTCTTATTAAAGTGTTTTGTAAAATTACATTGGTCTGCTTATTAATGCTATAAAATATTTTATGTATTAGTTAGACACTGACTAAAGCAGTGAATTTTGGATTTATATTAAATTTATCTATATTTTCGTATATAACAATTTTTAATATCTTTCAATGGGAAATACCGACCATTCAAATCAGACTGGTGAGTATAATTATTTATATCTTAGTACACCCATACCTCGCTTTACGGCCTAGATACGTTCACACATACTTTCACACATGTCATCACATAGGTTAAGTTGGAAAGGTTCTTTGTTTTTACTACATTTTGCTTTGATGAAAGTATAAAAATATTTGTTGCTAATGGTCAATATATTCTGAGTAAGAAAAAACGTAATTTAAAAGTAAAATATAAAAACCTTAAGTCCGTTATAGCACAAATTCACAGTGGAAAAAACTTTTTAAAAACAGAGAAGCGCTTTCAGCTTTATTAAGCTATCTTCAGCTCATTACAATAACATATCGTTTTAGAACATAAGAATTATAGAATTAATTTAAATGTTTGAAAGAGAATACATATTACGTGAAAATTATAATTAAAATTAATTTTATTTATAATTTCTTTATAATACATGTAAAGTATTTATATCATATTTATATGTACCCTTATATACATTTAACTTTATATTATAAGCATAATGTTATATATTCACATAATATGTATTCTCTTTCAAACATTTAAATTAATTCTATAATTCTTATGTTCTAAAACGATATGTTATTCTAATGAGCTGAAGATAGCTTAATAAAGCTAAAAGCGCTTCTCTGTTTTTAAAAAGGTTTTTCCACTGTGAATTTGTGCTATAACGGACTTAAGGTTTTTATATTTTACTTTTAAATTACGTTTTTTCTTACTCAGAATATATTGACCATTAGCAACAAATATTTTTATACTTTCATCTAACATTTTTATATCTGTCATACATTTTTCAAATTATTCACTCACTATGTTGAGTACATCCAAAGTCCACTATAAATGTAATATCAAAATTGTTGTCAGTTACGTTCAGTATATTTTCAGTAGCAATGAAAACGATGTCTCGTTCACTTAATAATGAAGAAGTTCCTTGTGATTGTAGTCTTTTTTCTCGAAATACGTCCTTGGAATTTTCCTCTGTGACCAGGACTATAATAACCTCTTTAATTCCGTCCTCTCTGTTGACTTCTTTCACTTCCATGTTTCTTATCAATTGTACACTCATAACCACATGCCACATGTATAACATGATATAAAGGCATTATTTTGTTCAAATCTGTCAGTTTTTATTTTTGTTTCTGCATCCAGTAATCTTGATTTTACAAAATCAAAACTTAACTTTTTCTCCATTGCCATTGCTTCAATATACATAATCACATGGTCATATTCTTTGGGTAATGATGATAACAAATAACAAATTTTATCTTCCTCTTCAAATTGTACTTCTATAGCTTGTAGGTCACTAATTATTGAAAAGAATTTTATTAAATATGATTGCAGATGTTCGTTACATTTTAATGATATTAATTTTCATTTAAGATGAAATCTATTAAAAACACTTTTTCTTTCAAACATATTTTCAAGTAAGGTTATTGTAAGATGATCAGAACCAATACGGACTGTCAACTAGTGATAAATGACATGATGGGGAAAGTAGGAAAACAGATGCAGGTGCAAGTGCAGGGAATTTGGGGAGATTGTTGAAGTGGTGAGGGTTGGTTGACTGGCAGTAGTCAGTGTGGGTGGTCAACCACAAATGTAAGGATTGTAATATAGAGAGAGACAAATAAAGTTGACTCTTAACGAAGGTTTTGTAGTGAATGGTTATCACAGATACTATATAATTGGCGCCTGAACAGGGACTCGAAAGAAAAATGGAGATGACAACCGATGATCAAGAAACGATTGAGAAGAAAATGGAGCAATTTCAGTTCGAAAAGTTTGACAGGAATAAAACAAACTGGGATGCCTACATTTTCCAATTTGAATAGATGTGCCAAGCAAAGAGACTCGGAGGGAATAGAATAAATGCAACAGCAGCAAGGAGGACCTTCTTGCTGGGCTATGTATCAGAACCGCTATCTGAAATCTGAAATAACTTTTATCCATGTGATGTGAACACAAAGGACTATAACGAAATTACATCGCATTCCGGAAGCTATATAAAACGACATTAACAATTTTCGCAGCACGTTTTGCATTTGAAAAAGTGACCAGAGAAGAAAATGAAACATTCACACAATTTGCAAACCGACTGCGAGAACTGAGTAGTGCTTGTGATTATGAAATGCATCTAGATGAAAGACTAAGGGATCAATTTGCAGTAGGAATAAATTATCCAAAATTTGAAGTAGAAGTGCAACAGCAATGGCTTGATGGAAAGGACAACGGGGACAGTCCATTGAGTTTTAACAAAGTGTTTGATCTCACGCTCATAATGGAAAGAGCAGAACAAGAAGTAAGACAAGGTAAGGAAGAAACTGTTCAGGCCATTCAACAGTCAAAATATTCAACATATGAACTGCAAAAACCGAAAAGACAACAGAAGGCAGAGGAAGAATGCAAATGCTGTGGTAGAAGAAAGCATGCTGATGAGAGAAAATGTTGGGCCAGAAACGCTAAATGCAACCGATGCAGTCATTATGAAAAGAAATGCCAGAGAAAGAAGGGAATAAGGAATAGGACTGAACCCAGAACAAAACCAGTGAGATTAATCAAAGTAGACACAGAGAACGACGATGATGACATGGAATTGACAGAGGAGGAAGGAGAGGAAAAGTTAAGCCATATAAACTATATCAAAAAACGGAAGCATTTGACAATTGAAGTAGAGATCAATGGCCACCTTGTGAAAATGGATTTTGACATAGGAGCCTCGCAAATGATGATGGGAGAGAAACGTTGGAGAAGATTGGGAAGACCAGAATTAAAACCAACAGAAAATTTAGTAGGATATGGAGGGAAAGCTCTAACGATACTGGGAAAAGGAAGAGCAAGGGTAACGCACAGAGGCCAAAAAAAAAAAACTGAAATTCATCATAGTAAAAGAAAATGATGTGCCCTTATTTGGGTTACCATGGATCGAAGCATTCCAGATGAAACTCCCACCAGGAGTGCATAAGATAAAAGAACCAGAGGAAGAGGAGAGAGAAGAGAACGAAGAAAACTCTAGAGACATAAACGAACTAGTGGAGGAATTTTCATATATGTAATTCCATCAATAGATGGCAGCACTATGTAGACGAACATAATAAATATATATATAAATAAAAAAAAAGAGGAACTGATGGGTCAGAGCAGTTCGAGGATGTGCTAGCTAGAGGTAACCTAAAGTTGTGTGACTGTCCAATTCTTTAATCTTAATCTCATTGAATTCTATAGCAAAGAATATAAAACATAACATGGTGTCAGAAAGGTACGTACTCACACGTATTTTTTTTAAATAAAGCGAGGAAAGATGGAGCTGTAAGCCAGCCAGAGGAAAACTTGGAATGTGGGCTATTTGACCTTTGATCCGGCTGATACCCGATCTATCCGCTCTCTTCGAGCAGGCATTCCTTTCTGTAGCTCACTGGTTAGATCCCTTGGTTAGCAGTACAACCTATAAAACCGAAGAAATGGCAAGTAATTTGCCAATTATATCATCATTTGAAGCTGGTTCAAATCCATCGGAATCCTGGAGGCATTGGAGACAAGATTTCGAGGATTATGTAGAAGCACTGAGATACAGCAATGAATCTGAAAAAATGAAAACGGCACTTTTTCGTCACGTATGCGAGGACAAATTGAAAAAACAATTCAGATCATTCGATTTAGCGCCAGAAGCTGAAGCTGAAGAAGTGAGTTTAAAACAAATTCTTGATGAATTTGATAATATTTTGTTGATTATCAAAATGAGATTTACGCATCGTTTAAGTTTCTAGAAATAAAACAAGAAAAAGGAGAAAAATTTTCTGATTTCTATTCGAGATTAAGATGCGCAGTCGTGGAATGTAACTACGGACAGTTAATGGAGCGCATGTTGCGTGATAAAATAATTCAAGGAATATTAAACAAACCACTGCAAGAGAGATTAATTCGTGAGACTAGTAAAAAAGCTAAAACGCTACAAGAGGTAGTTAGCGAATGCAAGACAGCTGAACACAGCAAAGCACAGGCCTCGGAGATGAATGAAAACAAGATTTCCATAGATGCTCTCAAAAATAATAGAAATCATGAAAAGTCTGCACGATTGATGCATAAACGTGCCCGAGAACAAAAGAAAGAATTTAATTGCAGATATTGTGGCAAGACACATGAACCCAAAAAGTGTCTGGCGTTTGGAACCATATGTCGAAATTGTGAAGGAAAAAATCATTGGGCGAAGCTATGTAAAACAAAATTACATAATAGAAAACAAAATACTCATTGAATAAATGCCGTAGAACGATTGACAGAAGACAGCGATTCAGAAATTGTTTATCTAGGAGAATTAAAATCTATTGATACATTGGATACTGAGAAAGTAAATTCTGTGTGGCTACAAAAGATCACAGGGAATAAAAATAAAGTAACTTTTAAATTGGTCACTGGGGCTCAAGTGAATATAATTCCAGAATGCGAAATAATAAAATGGAAAAACAAGCCAATAATTAAGAAAAGTAAACAACCTGTGCTTGACTACAGCGATAATGTGGTTTCGATTCTAGGCGAATGTATTTTAACGTGTGAAACAGAGAAGTTTAAAAAGAAATTTAAATTTTTGGTAACAACGTTAGCTTCATGCCCCATTTTAGGCCTTCAAGCCTGCAAAGAGTTAGGATTAATCAAGCGATTAAATCAAATAAAAGAACTAAACAGCTGTAGTTCCACAGAAACGCCTGAACAAGTTATAAATGAATTTGCTGATGTGTTCACTGGTATTGGACGACTTAAACGTACTGTAAAAATCAAATTAAAAGATAATTACATTCCCCATGTGGCAGCACCACGTAAAATACCACTCGCTCTTCACAATAAAGTTAAAAAGGAGCTTCAACGCATGGTTGAAACAGGAATAATCTGTAAAGTTGAAGAA
>AYEL01056078.1:0-22526 GCA_000484575.1 Olivierus martensii
TACAGTAAAACCTCGATTTTACGGACACCATCCCAAAAAATAAAATAAATAATATTAATACAATATTTGCATAAACTGTCTACAGTACTGTACTTGAAGTTGAAAGTGACTAACAAGGGAAGGAAGGGAATTGTCCGACACCGATTTAGACCAAATTTTGGGTGTATTTAGAACTATATGAGTAATGATAATATGCAAAATGATTTATACAATTGTTTATAAAAATTTATTTTAATTATTGATAGTTTTGAAAAATTTCTGAGAAGAAAACTGATTTAAAAAAATTATAATTTGGTTTACTACTTCAATGAATCTTTCATATCTAAAAATTTATTATGTGAACTTCTGATTTTTTCATATGCATTGTCTACTATAAATAAAATGATTACAGATAGTTCCTGCCTTTATAAACTAATACTGTAGTGAGCTTGTTAAGTAAAACTTTTAAATCAAGAATCAATTTCCTATGGATATAATGTTAAAACCTGGAGTTCCATTCTCAACAAAGAAATTTAACTGTAATAAAATTAATTAAAAAGTCTACAAAATCAATAATATATGATTAAGCAATGATTTTTTTTATTTAAAAAATGAAAATATAAGCTTTAAAATCAAGCAGATTATATAATAATAATAATGAAATTATTTATGTCCTATTAATGCTAGAATTTTTATTCTTAATTATTATTGACAGATAAGTCAATGAGCTTTAATGTAGATAAATTACTATCTTAGGCACAGTCCAGGAACAGAAGTTTTTATATAATATGCTGATAAAACCAGAGGGTTCACTAATACTACTCAGTCACCATTTTGAATTTTTCAATTTTGAAGCAGATGATAGAGTTTCTGCTACAAAAGCAATTATACTGTATTGTATAGTTATGTATATGGGTTTGAATGCCTTTTTATAAATCCAAATAATCCTAATTAATCTGCCATATTTAATCCCTTGAATCTTTAATGGAAATATAATGATTCATATTCAGAAATCATTAAATTTCCGTTAAAGATTTTAATGATTTCAATTAATTTAAACTCAATGATTTTTATAAATGTTTAAAATTTATTTACTGCAATTATTATTCATATTTTGTTTTTTTTTTTTTTTTGATACTTCATAATTGAAAAAAACTTGTAAATCTGGGAAATCAAACCAAGAACTATGTGTATTTTGCTTGAATAATGAATTATAGATGTCTTTGTAAAAAATTTTTTGTAATATAACTGGGAGATGATAGAGTAAGATTTTAGATTAGATTTATTATAGAAAGATTTATAAAGATTATTTTAAAATATATACAATGGATTCTGCTTAATTGGGACTTGTTGGGACGAAGCCATTTTGCATCAATTAAGCAGCTGTCTCAATTAAACAAAGTAGTAATAAATTCTAAAATAAAATATGCAGTTCGTAGGTAAAAAAATAATAATTAGGTACCTATTTTAATGCTTTATTAAATCTAATCTAATGCTTCTTTGACTTCTGGATCCTTTCCATCACACTTTCTTTTGGATGTTCCTGATATTTCTTTCTGTAATGCCATTCCTCACGCAGTTGATTTTCTTATTGTAGGAGACGCACTATGATAGATATTGGTTTATTTCAACGAGTCTACCATGGCTTGTATTAAATGGCTGGCTTTTAATTTTATCTAGCAAAGCAATTTTGCTTGAAAGTGTAAAATTCTTTCTTGACATCTTGGCAAAGATTTAAAAAGCAAAGCAATTTTATTCGAAAGTGTAAAATCCTTTCTTGACATCTTGGCCAAGATTTAAAAATTTTAAATGTGCAAAATCATTTCTTAGCATCTTGGCAAAGATTTAAAAATTTTAAATAAAATCAACACTGTAGAATATAGCTAGGTATAGTAACGGTAGACTCTTAAGTAGACGCACACTTGCCAGACTCACAACGATAAATAACTGATTCTCATCATGCTAGGCTAGTGTTGTCGAATATAGTATTGTTATGTATTATTTATCAATGATGATATTTACTTAAAATTTTACTAAAGAATGGATGTTTATATTAGTGTGGCGACAGTGTGTCAACGATGTGTATGTAATAAGATGCGAAGAAACGACCCACTCCATTGAGTTAATCTGTATTGTCTTGTAGAAAGGTTTAACCTGAAAAATTACTGGTACAGTGATCTGTTATATTTTTTATATAAGGATTTGTTTTAAGAAAGCACACAACAAGCAATAAAATATTGTTATAATTTTTATATAAGGATTTTTTAAGAAAGCACACAACAAGTATTAGTGTATGCAGTGTTGCCATACTTTCGAAAAATCCCTAAAATATACCAAAAATTGAAAATTATGTTGCCATATTTTCGAAAAATCTCTAAAATATATCAAAAATTGAAAAATAAAAACCCTAAAATACATCAAAAATTGAAAATTTCTTTTCTGCTACTGTCCCAATTAAACGTTTAAATTATTTATTAGTTTATTAGTTTGGCAGATCAACGCTTATTTACACCAACTGCTTAACCCTATCTGAATATAATAATTCCAAAAAAAATAATCTAAATTCTGTTTATAATTTCTTTAAAAAAAAAAAAAGGGCATGTCATATATGTAATTCCATTGATAGATGGCAGCACTATGTAGACGAACATAAAAAATATATATATATAAATAAAAAAAAAAGACAAACTGACGGGTCAGAGTAGTTCGAGGATGTGCTTGCTAGAGGTAACCTAAAGTTGTGTGACTGTCCAATTTTTTAATCTTAATCTCATTGAATTCTATAGCAAAGAATATAAAACATAACAGAATTCTCGACAATATTTGAAAAGAAAACCGGGAAAATCGAAAATTTCAAGCAAAAATACACTTAAAGCCGGAAGCGATGCCAATAGCCCTGACAGCAAGGTGAATCCCATTTGCATTAAAGAAATCGATAGAAAAGGAAATACAACACTTAGTTGAAGAAGGGATTATAGAACCGGTCAACCCTTCCGTAACACCAATTGAGTGGGTGACACCCACAGTTAATATAGGTAAAGGAAATGACATGGTCAGAATTTGTGGTAATTTTCAAGTGACAATAAATTCAAATTTAATTGCCGACCAACATCTCATGCCCAGTTTTGAAGAGATGATGACAAAAATCGTAAGGGGAGAAAACTACTCTGTGATTGATTTAAAGGATGCCTATCTATAAATAGAAGTAGCCAAAAGCTCAAGGAAATATTTAATAATAGCCACCCATATGGGTTACTTTAGATATAAACGACTACTGTTTGGAATCACATCCGCCTACACAATTTTTCAGCAATAAATGGATGGGCTATTACGAGGAATACCAAATATAGGAGTATATCTAGATGATATCATAATAATGGGAAAAACGAAATGGAACGTCTACAGAACTTCTGGGAAGTAATGCGATGACTCCAGATGGCTGGTATCCGCACTAGAGTGACAAAATGTCACTTCCTAAAACTATCTGTGACATACCTCTGCCACAAGATTGATAAGGAAGGAATCTACCCAACCAAAGAAAAAATGGAAGCTATAAGAGAGACTCCATCTCCAAAGAATGTAAGGGAACTACGGGCGTTCTTTGAAATAAATTATCATGAGAGGTTCCTACCGCATTTACAGGATAAATGTGCCAATTTACATTGACTTACCGGCCGGAAAGTACTGTGGAAGTGGACCCATAAAGAAGAAAAAACATTCTGAGAGCTAAAAGGAATATTATCATCATCAGATACTATCATACCATATGACAAAAAGTCCCAATCATCCTGACTTGTGATGCCAGTGAATATGGGCTAGTAGCTATATTTTCCATCAGTTATCAGATGAAAGTGAACGTCCAATTGCATATGCATCAAGGACGCTATCGGAAACAGAGAAGAGGTATGCACCAATAGACAGGGAAGCCTTAGCTTTAGTTTTTGGACTTAACAAATTTCATCGATATCTTTATGGCTGAGAGTTCAAATGATCATGGACCACAAACCATTAGAAAGAATCTTTGGAAATAAAAAAGATCTCCCGAAGATGTCGAATAATCAGCTAATACACTGGGCGTTACTACTATCAGCATATAAATACACCATTAGCTACAGAGCCGGAAAGGAAAATCAGTGTGCTGACGCTCTCTCAAGGTTACCGTTACCAACGAGGGAGATATCACCAAAAGAAGTAAGCAAAATTAAAGTGATTAGAAGAAAAATGGAAGACATAGCACTATCAGAGACCAGTTTGAGGAGGCATACCAAGAAAGATGAAATCATGCATCAAATTATAGAATACACGGAAAAGAGTTGGCCTAAGAAAGGAGAGAGTAATATTCGTCCATATTTCAAAAAGAGACTGGAACTCTCTACCGAAGATGACATTCTGATGTGGATTGGAAGGATAATAATACCAAACAAACTACGAGACCAGGTACTCATAGTACTATGCGAAGGCCACCCGGGAATAGTAGCAATGTGAGGTCTAGCTCGGTATTATGTGTGGTGGCCAAATATAGATAAAGATATAGAAACTTATGTGAAGAGGTGCCAAGGTTGTCAAGAAAATAGAGGTGAAGCGGCAGAGATACCATTATATTCGTGAAATATCCCAGAGAAACCCTGGGAACGAATACACATTGATTTTGCTGGACCGTACCGAGGGAGACAGTGGTTAATCTTAATCGATGCATATTCAAAATGGGCAGAAGTCATACCAATGACTACATTAATGCCTCAAAAGTAATCGAATTGTTACAGGAAATATTCATGGAATGGAAAGTATCAAACCAGATAGTATCCGACAATGGACCACAATTTATATCGGCTGAGTTCAAACAGTTTTGTGACCGATTTGCGATACGGCATCTCCGAACTACCCCATACCATCCGAAAACCAACGGGCTGGCTGAACTGTTTGTAAGAACATTTAAACAAAGATGTGCAGCAACCAAGATTGATGCATGAAATCTGGATCATAAGATATAACAGTTTTGCAGAGCTACCGAAATATACTGCACAAGACAATGGAAGATCACCAGCAGAACTATTTATAGGACGAAAACTACCCACAATATGAGACACTATAAAACCGAACCCACAAAGACAAATGGAAAGAGAAATTTGGAAACAAAAAATATATCATGACAAAAAAGCCCAAGTGCGGATATTCGAACCAGGAATGAAGGTGTGGGTATGAAAGTAACAGAACCTGGATAGAGACCTGACACAGTAGAAAGACAGACGGGAGAACTAGCTTTTGAAGTCGAAACAGAGGGAGAAATAAAACGAAAACATGCTGACCAATTATGAAAACGAGAACAACTCCCGAATGAGATGGAGAAGAAAACAAAAATAACATCAGCTTAGGAACAGTAGAAGATGATATACCAACTATAAGAAGCGATGCAACAGACATGGAAGACGCCAAAAAACAAACTAATACTTTCAAAGAGCAAACACCGGAACAGGAAACAAACAACCAAAAGGAAAAGAGATCGGTAGTACGATGAAGCACCAGGGAAAAATGACCTCCGAAAAGACCATATGAAGAATATACAAATATAATAAAAAAGAGAGAGGGAGAGAAAAAAAGAAAGGGGGAGAAATATGTAAGATGATCAGAACCAACATGAACTTTCAACTAGTGATAAATGACATGATGGGAAAAGTAGGAAAACAGACGCAGATGCAAGTGCAGGGAATTCAGGAAATTGTTGATGTGGTGAGGGTCGGTTGACTGGCAGTAGTCAGTGCAGGTGGTCAACCACAAATGTAAGGACTGTAATGTAGAGAGAGACAAATAAAGTTGACTCTTAACAAAGATTGTATAGTGAGTGGTTATAACAGATACTACAGTTATCATTTCTTTAGCCATTGCTCCATTTTTAACGATTTCATTATATTTGTCGGACACACATTGCACAATTGGCCTTGGTGTTGTCTTTTTTATATTGTTTTTCCTCTCGTCCCTCATCTTCCAGTACATATGCAACTTGTTTATCTCCTAATATTAGTTTTAATCGAAATTTCCACATGCTGAAATCCGTTTTGTCATTTAGACAAGGTAGTAATGAACCACACCGCCCGCAGCCGCCATTTTCCTTTTTTAATATCGTATCATGGATCGCAACCCAGTATAAACACTAATTTGATCAACCACGCTCTGCTACCATGATTATTCTATGGTTGCATCAAATTAAACGATACATATATATTTTAACTAACATTTATTTTTATACTGTTTGTAATATCTACTTTCTTTTAGAACACAAGACAAAGAGAGGTAAGACATGGAGTATACAATCTACGTAAAGTGCGGTATAACACACTAACGCACTCTAGCACCATCACAAAAAAATATATTTTATTCTCAACAACACTAGCATGATGTGAATCTGTTATCTATCATTATGCATCTGACAAGTATGCATCTTCATAAGAGTCTACCATTACTGTACCTAGCAACCCAATTAAACAGAATCCACTGTATACAATAATCTTCGATTTATGATCAAGTTTTAATCCAAGCCATGTGATGATAATTTAGAATATGTATTACCTAAATCTTATTTATTGATTTTTCCATTAAAATATTCATTATAATAAAATAACATGCTTTATTACATGATCACTTTTATAATAACATTATAGATGAGCTGATGCCTGAAAATACTTTTAATGTATATAACATTAAAAGATATTTTCAGACAACAGCTCCTCTACAGTTGTTCATGATGAAATAGAGCTTATTAGAATAATTTGAATATGAATTATGGAACAGTTTAAATTTAAAGTTCTGCAGTATTAATAGTATACCTAAAATTTTTTTTTAAATATAAAAGAATATATTACAGATATATTTTGTATCTGCATATGTTTTTTTTACATTTTTTAAAATTAGAAGTACTAACACAACCTTAAAATCATAAGTTCCATTGCTCACAAAGAAAACAAGTAATCCAAAAGATGCTTTAAGCAGAAAAACAACAAATTATTATTAGTAAATAAAAATACATATTAATATCATGCAATAATGTTTTTGGCCTCCTATAGCCCATTGGAAGTTAATGTAACTGCATGATATTAGAAGCTGTTTTTATTTAATAATAATTATTGTTTTCTTGTTTTAACTGCCCTTTGGATTACTTACGTTATTAAACAACATTAGCCAGCTAATTTACAGAACCTATAACCAGACTGGGAGATCACAATGATAATAGACCTCTTTAAACAAAATAATGAATTGTATTTTAAAAAAAGTTAGAATATAAAATAATATAGAAGTAAAAAAGATGATATCAACCTTGAGATTCTCACAAACTTTCAGACATTTGAAAATTTCTCATAAACCAGAATTGCCCATGAATAATTAATTACCGTATTACATCAAATTTAAGCCGCACTTTTTATTCAAATTTTTAAGTCGTAAAGTATGGGTGCGGCTTAAATTCAAAGCGAATATTTTAACATCTTATTGCATTTTTTCTAATTTTCCAATTTTAAAATCCTACTGCGGCTTAAATTCGATGTAATATACGGTATTGTACTTTTAATATTTATATTTTCTCAGATATATCTGTTTAGTTTATATTTGCTATATACAGCTATACTTTTATATTGAAATATTATATTTGTATATAGCAGTTCTTTAAATTGTTGTGTAAATCATATTTATTTTGTCCTAATTAGTTAAATTTAATTGTAAATAAATGAAATTTGTTGCTGAAAACTACTTTGGATTTCTACTGTTTAAAAACTTTAATTTCTACTGTTACAAAACCATAAAATTGGTTTTGTAACAGAGTATGTTATTTTAAAATAAAAACATTCATCCAAGCTTTTTTAGCAGAAAATGGTTCTTATATAAAATATAAATTTATTTGACAAATATTTTCTGTTATTTTCACAAATATTTACTCTTCTTATTAAATAATAATAAAATTATTTGTATTTATCTGAAGAGGTTGCATTTACTGGTTTTACTTTGCAGTTTATTTAGGCAAGGTTTTATATTGTAATATTTTGTGTTATTTTATTTGAACATCATTCAGGTGAAATTTTGACTTTACAAACACAAGAAACCAGGTAATTGAATATAGACTCACAGGGCTTACTGATTATCATGATTGTAAGTCAAAGAACTTCTGTATATATGTATTCTGTTATATATATTAGGCATTATATCATTTAATTTTTTTAATTATTTATAAATAAATTATATTAATGCATATTGAATAATGGTTTTTATCTTTCGTTTTTAGGATCAGTATGAAAATCTAGCAATACATACAAATCGAGGAATTGATTTTTTAGATAGATATGGACAATTTATAAAAGAAAGGTGTAGCATTGAACATGAATATGCTTATAAGCTCAAGTTAGTTCATTTATTGTATTTCTGTTATATCCATACTAATATTTTGAATATCTTATTCTATTAAATGTTAAAAGAAAAAAGTTACTAAAAATCTTTAGTTTATAAATATATAAATTAAAAAATATATTTTAATTATAATAATCATTGTTTACATAAATTATATAAATTGCAATCTAAATTTGTTAAAAGTAATAATAATTTTGTTAATGTAATTATATATTTTAACTTTTTGTACTAGATAATTGATCTACCAAGCTATCAAAGAAAAAAAAATCCTAAATTCAAACTGTTTTTCAGTTTAGTAAGCAAAGAGGAATAAAAGTTTTTTTTATTGAAATTACTCAGAAATGCAAAGTTTAGTTCACTGTTGTTTAAAAATATATCTGTACTGGTTTTTATTTAGATTTCACAGCAGGGCATGATTATTGGAGACTAAATCTGAACTGTAATATGAAGGTTTAGTTTCTTAATAATTCATAGTAATTTACTGTGAATTATTATGATTTTAAGAAACTAAACCATTCTTCACAGTAATTTGTGCACAGCAGCACTGTTTTGCAAAAGTAGAATATTTGTAGTCAATTTCTTATGTGGTTTCTCCTTTATGATTTCCCTTAAATTATACAAAATTGCAGCATGTAAATCTCCAATAATGTTGCTAAAACTTTAGTGATTTCAAAAAACTTGAAATCACAAGTTAATATTAAGAAAAATATTGGAAGAGTTCAAATTATTTGAGTTTCTTTGATAAATATTATTTATTTACTTATTATGTTTTAAAGTCCACTAATTACCAGTCAATGTAACTATGGCACTTATGAGTGATTTGTGATTTACTTTTGTTTCATGATATGGGAATTGTCTGAGTCAAACTGTGCAAAATATAAATTTAGGAAAATGAAAATAGTATATGAAAGACACTTATAAAAGGCAGATAAGACTGCAAAAACATAATATACTCAAAATATTCTGCAAAAATGTATTTGATAAAACTAAACAAAACCGTAAATGACAAAATCAACAATTCCATCCAGACATAATTGTAAAAATTTAATTCATAAAAATGGTATAAGAAATTTCAATGTTTGTAAAAATAAAGAGAATTTCTTTATTTTTACAGAATCTTTCTCTTTCTCTAATCTTTATCTATATATATCTATCTAATCTCTTTTTCTTTTTTTTACATATTTAAATTTTTTAAATATGTAAAAAAGAGAGATTAAATATTATGTAAAATACTACCATCTGATTAAAAATAACAATATAGATAAAATTCTTTCCATTAAGGTTTAATCCAGTGGTTCTCAACCACTGTGCCACGGCACACTATAGTCCATTTATGTTAAGAAGAAAGCTGAAGTAAACAAACCGCATTACTGAGACATGTATTCTGTAGCCGAGACAGTGCATTCATTGGCTAGATATAGAAGTAAAAAAGATGATATCAACCTTGAGATTCTCACAAACTTTCAGACATTTGAAAATTTCTCATAAACCAGAATTGCCCATGAATAATTAATTACCATATTACATCAAATTTAAGCCGCACTTTTTATTCAAATTTTTAAGTCGTAAAGTATGGGTGCGGCTTAAATTCAAAGCGAATATTTTAACATCTTATTGCATTTTTTCTAATTTTCCAATTTTAAAATCCTACTGCGGCTTAAATTCGATGTAATATACGGTATTGTACTTTTAATATTTATATTTTCTCAGATATATCTGTTTAGTTTATATTTGCTATATACAGCTATACTTTTATATTGAAATATTATATTTGTATATAGCAGTTCTTTAAATTGTTGTGTAAATCATATTTATTTTGTCCTAATTAGTTAAATTTAATTGTAAATAAATGAAATTTGTTGCTGAAAACTACTTTGGATTTCTACTGTTTAAAAACTTTAATTTCTACTGTTACAAAACCATAAAATTGGTTTTGTAACAGAGTATGTTATTTTAAAATAAAAACATTCATCCAAGCTTTTTTAGCAGAAAATGGTTCTTATATAAAATATAAATTTATTTGACAAATATTTTCTGTTATTTTCACAAATATTTACTCTTCTTATTAAATAATAATAAAATTATTTGTATTTATCTGAAGAGGTTGCATTTACTGGTTTTACTTTGCAGTTTATTTAGGCAAGGTTTTATATTGTAATATTTTGTGTTATTTTATTTGAACATCATTCAGGTGAAATTTTGACTTTACAAACACAAGAAACCAGGTAATTGAATATAGACTCACAGGGCTTACTGATTATCATGATTGTAAGTCAAAGAACTTCTGTATATATGTATTCTGTTATATATATTAGGCATTATATCATTTAATTTTTTTAATTATTTATAAATAAATTATATTAATGCATATTGAATAATGGTTTTTATCTTTCGTTTTTAGGATCAGTATGAAAATCTAGCAATACATACAAATCGAGGAATTGATTTTTTAGATAGATATGGACAATTTATAAAAGAAAGGTGTAGCATTGAACATGAATATGCTTATAAGCTCAAGTTAGTTCATTTATTGTATTTCTGTTATATCCATACTAATATTTTGAATATCTTATTCTATTAAATGTTAAAAGAAAAAAGTTACTAAAAATCTTTAGTTTATAAATATATAAATTAAAAAATATATTTTAATTATAATAATCATTGTTTACATAAATTATATAAATTGCAATCTAAATTTGTTAAAAGTAATAATAATTTTGTTAATGTAATTATATATTTTAACTTTTTGTACTAGATAATTGATCTACCAAGCTATCAAAGAAAAAAAAATCCTAAATTCAAACTGTTTTTCAGTTTAGTAAGCAAAGAGGAATAAAAGTTTTTTTTATTGAAATTACTCAGAAATGCAAAGTTTAGTTCACTGTTGTTTAAAAATATATCTGTACTGGTTTTTATTTAGATTTCACAGCAGGGCATGATTATTGGAGACTAAATCTGAACTGTAATATGAAGGTTTAGTTTCTTAATAATTCATAGTAATTTACTGTGAATTATTATGATTTTAAGAAACTAAACCATTCTTCACAGTAATTTGTGCACAGCAGCACTGTTTTGCAAAAGTAGAATATTTGTAGTCAATTTCTTATGTGGTTTCTCCTTTATGATTTCCCTTAAATTATACAAAATTGCAGCATGTAAATCTCCAATAATGTTGCTAAAACTTTAGTGATTTCAAAAAACTTGAAATCACAAGTTAATATTAAGAAAAATATTGGAAGAGTTCAAATTATTTGAGTTTCTTTGATAAATATTATTTATTTACTTATTATGTTTTAAAGTCCACTAATTACCAGTCAATGTAACTATGGCACTTATGAGTGATTTGTGATTTACTTTTGTTTCATGATATGGGAATTGTCTGAGTCAAACTGTGCAAAATATAAATTTAGGAAAATGAAAATAGTATATGAAAGACACTTATAAAAGGCAGATAAGACTGCAAAAACATAATATACTCAAAATATTCTGCAAAAATGTATTTGATAAAACTAAACAAAACCGTAAATGACAAAATCAACAATTCCATCCAGACATAATTGTAAAAATTTAATTCATAAAAATGGTATAAGAAATTTCAATGTCTGTAAAAATAAAGAGAATTTCTTTATTTTTACAGAATCTTTCTCTTTCTCTAATCTTTATCTATATATATCTATCTAATCTCTTTTTCTTTTTTTTACATATTTAAATTTTTTAAATATGTAAAAAAGAGAGATTAAATATTATGTAAAATACTACCATCTGATTAAAAATAACAATATAGATAAAATTCTTTCCATTAAGGTTTAATCCAGTGGTTCTCAACCACTGTGCCGCGGCACACTATAGTCCATTTATGTTAAGAAGAAAGCTGAAGTAAACAAACCGCATTACTGAGACATGTGACAATATGATACTCTTTTAAGTTTATAAATGGCATAATGCAAAACAATCAAAATAAAACCCAAAATAAATTTTGTTTTAATATAAAAACCGTGTAAAAGCAAAACCGTGTAAATTGAGTACTGTGCAAATCGAGGGCTAAGTGTATTTATAATATTATTCTTTGTTGTTTTATTCAAAATGAAAAACTTCTTACTTTAGTTAATAAATAAAAGCAACCAATAAGCCAAATGAGTAAGAAAAATCATTTAATCAAAAACGTTTTCGGCTATCCACGTAGCCTGAGGCAAGCTACATGGATAGCTGAAAACGTTTTTGATTAAACGATTTTTCTAACTCATTTGGCTTATTGGTTGCTTTTATTTGTTGTTTTATTTTTATAAATTTCAAATGCTTCTGCAAATCTCCCTCTTACTGGGTTTTGGATCATCTTTAGTAACTTCACATCACTCAACATGGCCTGTGCGTCAAAGTTTAAAGCAGGGCCGGCTCTAGATACAATTGAGTGGAGTGCTCGCTCAGGGCGCCAATATTTTAGGGGCACCAAAGGGCGCTGGTGCATTTTGTGTTTTATTGTTAGTATTATAATTGTAGTAAGACACTATTATTATTATTATAACTCCTGTCTTTTTTACAATTAACTATATTTTACTTACAGCTCTATTACAGGATCTCAATTTTTCTTCTAAAACGTTTTCGGTCTTTCTTTGAGACCCTCTTCAGTATTCCACATAGATATTCTTTTTATAATCGTTTTCGAACTATCCAAATTCTTCTCAATGCAGCGATCTTTAAATTACATCATTGTTTCCGTCTTTTTGTTTTTTGGACGTCTTTTTTATACTCTTAATGTTTATTAATAATATATACCTAATAATTAGATATAACTATTAGGTATATAACATAATATGATTAATTACAACATAAGGGAGATAAATTATACTCCCTTATGTTGTAATTAATCATATAAACTACAGCCATATGTTCTTGCTATTTACATTATTACTATATTCTTACGGCATCATTACATATTATATCTTGTGCACCATCGCCATGCTGTCGAAAGATTTTTATGATCGTTCTCATTGATAACATTTATGGTTAGCCTTCTTTTTTCAACTTCTATTGCTTCAGCTGTGGTAGCACCTATGTTGTTTGGGACATTCTTTATGATTTTAACATTTTCCCAATGTATCGCTTGCAAACAACATAGGTGCTACCACAGCTGAAGCAATAGAAGTTGAAAAAAAGAAGGCTAACAATGAATGTTATCAACGACAACGATCCTAAAAACCTTCCGACAGCATGGCGATGGTGTGCGAGATATAATATGTAATGATGCCGTAGGAATATAGTAATAATGTAAATAGCAAGAACATATGGCTGCAGTTTATATGATTAATTACAATGTAAGGGAGCATAATTTATCTAATTATTAGGTATTTATTATTAATAAACATTAAAAGTATAAAAAAGACGTCCAAAAAGCAAAAATACGGAAACAATGACGTAATTTAAAGATCGCTGCATTGAGAAGAATTTGAATAGTTCGAAAACGATTATAAAAAGAATATCTATGTGGAATACTGAAGAGGGTCTCAAAGAAAGACCGAGAACATTTTAGAAGAAAAATTGAGATCCTGTAATAGAGCTGTAAGTAAAATGTAGTAATACACAATTATTTTTTACATATAATTTAAATGTTGAACGGACTGGTGGCAACTGCCCAGTGCCCTCAGCCGGAGGGCAAGGATTTATGCAACAATGTAATAAATGCTAACTAGAAGAAGGCAACAATGTAATAAACGGTATAATCAGTGGTAATAAAAATATATAGATTCAAAGAATTTATTGTACAAAATAATTGGTACACAGCAGACATAACGAGAAAAATAACAGTATTTAAATAAATGTTTACATTTCAACAAGTACAGAACGAATTTAGAGCTTATTATGAGTGATCAAGTGACAAAGTTTGCTCTATTTGCGGTTTTATGTTATATATGTTGGTTTTGTTAAAATTACATGTACAGTGGTGCCTCACAATTTGACGTCCCGCAATTCGTCAGTCTCGCAATTCGAAATTTCAGTTTTGCAGGTTTGCGCATGCGTGTGCATGGAATTGTGTGATGTCATTTGCTATTTGTCAGTTCTTTTTGGGCTACTTTGGTGTTTGCCCATGTTGTTTCTGTTAATTTTCAATTCTACATCTTTCAGAAAGTAAAAAACTTGTAATTATTATTATTTTTTTGAATGAAATGTAAAGATGGTTCAAAGAGAACTGACCAGAGGAATAATTCTGAAAAGAAGAACACTCAATTAAGCAAAGAGAGGAAGGAAAAAATGTAGATAAAGTGCAGAAAGGTAGAACAATTAAAATATAACTCGAGTATGACATTCCTGGGACAACTGTTGCAACATTTTGCAACAGAGACAGAAGATTATGGGTGATAGGGTGTCTGCTGGAAGACTTCATTCCAACATCCAAGGGCTAATAAATTGTGTGTTGTGTATAAAATAGTGTATTTTGTAATTTAGTGTGTTATACAATAATAAAACACACACACTATATTATTTACTTTATTATATCTCTCTCACCTCTCCTGTTAGAGTAGTGGAATGGGAACCGATAACGAATTAATCTATTTTCCATAGTCTTATATGGGAAATGTTATCCTGCAATTCGACAGTTTCCCAATTCGACATTACTTCGGAGACAGATTAGTGACGAATTGCGAGGCACCACTGTATTGACTTCTTCTCCAGAATTCAAATATCATTGGTATTATTTCTGTAATAGCAAGTACAGAAACACAGTATTTACTTAACACATTTAGAAAATTGTATTTACTCTCTTATAACATAAAACATTTTCATTAATTTTTGTAAATCCACACTATGTACACAGAATACACACACAAAATGCAATCATTAGGAAATAGTTTGCTAAAATTAGTCATAAATGCAATTACACCAGTTTGTCAGTGAGAGGAACGATATGCAGTCTATTTTTAATTTCGAATTGAAATTGAATTGTCGACTATTGGGTATTTTGTATTCCAAACGGTTCAGTTCTTGGATAAAAAGTAACTTTTATTCTTCAATAGAAGAATATGAAAGAGAAAAATAAACTTTTATTCAGAAATTTTTTGGGGTATGTGCATTGATAGATAAATGTTAAAGAACGATTGTTTTGTAGTGGGTTAGATTACAGATTTTTTAAAGTGAGCGAAGATTCTGTGTACATAGTGTGGATTTACAAAAATTAATGAAAATGTTTTATGTTATAAGAGAGTAAATACAATTTTCTAAATGTGTTAAGTAAATACTGTGTTTCTGTACTTGCTATTACAGAAATAATACCAATGATATTTGAATTCTGGAGAAGAAGTCAATACAGTGGTGCCTCGCAATTCGTCACTAATCTGTCTCCGAAGTAATGTCGAATTGGGAAACTGTCGAATTGCAGGATAACATTTCCCATATAAGACTATGGAAAATAGATTAATTCGTTATCGGTTCCCATTCCACTACTCTAACAGGAGAGGTGAGAGAGATATAATAAAGTAAATAATATAGTGTGTGTGTTTTATTATTGTATAACACACTAAATTACAAAATACACTATTTTATACACAACACGTACAGGATTGACTTTTATTTGGCTTTTCTCCTATAGGGCCCATATGAGCCACTACAAATGGGCATTATGTTCATCAAAAGAATTTATAGATATGTTATGTGAAGTTGGGTCCACTCCCAGAAGAAATTATGGAATTGTAGGATTTTGAATCTCTATATACAAATATCAAATTCGAAGAGACATGGATCGATTTATACAGGATGATTCTGAAATTCTTGCCAGACTATGAATCTGATACCAACAAAATAGTAATATATGATATAAATCCACTTTAAGGGATTTATTTCATCTATTACTACATAATGCATACTTCCAGCTTGGTGATAATTACTATGAACAAACTGTAGGGATCCTGATAGGAAGCCTGCTAATGGCAATATTAGCAAAACTAATAGTAAGAAAGAAAGAACTAGAATGTTTTCAGGATTATTGCCAATTAGTAGATTATACCAAAAGATATGTAGATGACCATTATGATTATAAAAGAGAACTCTGTGAACCATCTGACTATTGAACAACTATTCGATGATACAAGTTTGGGATTAGTACTTAAAAATACTAGACAAAATAATATGGAAATAAACTATCTGGATGTAAAAATAGAAATAGTTAGGGATGAATATCAAACTAAGATTTATAGAAAAGATATGTATTTAACACTAGTTATAAAAAGATCATCCAAAAACCTTTGGAACATAAAAATTGCCATGTTTTAAACCTTATTGAAGAAACTTACAACACATTGTAATACCAGAAAAAATATTAATGAGGAGTTAGAATGGATTATTAACCAAGCAGAGATTCATAGGTGTAAATAAAGCACTATAATTAAAATATGAAAAGAGATTGAGGAGAAAAGCCAAATATTAAAAGTGAAACACTAGGAAAACACTTGAGACCTAGATGGGATCCCTTACCCTATAAAAATCAATCCTGTGTTTTTAAAATATAGAAAAAGATCGAAAATGCAGCTAAAAAGAATATCACCTTTAGAAGAAATAATACATTATTTAATATGTTAAGAAATAATAAAGATCTTCGACAAAAAGTAAAACAACTGGAAGTATATCAAGTACCTTTAAAAAACAATGACATGGGCAGGGACAAAGTTTATATTGGTTGTACTGCTAGGTCAATAGAGAAATAATACATTATTTAATATGTTAAGAAATAATAAAGATCATCAACAAAAAGTAAAACAACTGGAAGTATATCAAGTACTTTTAAAAAACAATGACATGGGCAGGGACAAAGTTTATATTGGTTGTACTGCTAGGTCAATACAAAAAAGAATTAAGGAACATAAGTTGGATGTGGAAAAAAGACAGCAGACTACAGCGCTAGCACAAAGGCTTTTGACCAGTGCCAGCTCTAGAGTTTTTGGCACCCCGAGCCAAAACTTTTTTGCGCCCCTCTCAAGTCGTCAGTTTTGAAAAATAAATAAATTCATAAAAATATTGCACTTTACCAAAACTTTGTTTTTAAAACAATATTTTATAAAACTTACATTGTGTGAAACTGTGTTATATGAGACCTGGAGCCAATACAAAAACTGGAGTTAGTTTCCAAAACCGATTAAAAATAAATAATTTTCTTTAATTCCACATAAGAAACTTAATTTTTATTAAGAATATTAATAACATGAAACCACAGATTTGCATGAAACATAAAGAAAAATATATGCGTAAGACCCCTAAAAAAACAATTAATGTAAAACAGAAAGAAAAAAGTATATAGCGTATGTAACATTTAATTAATAATTATATCTTTTTTACGCTAGTCAGTTAAAGTGAGAATGTTTTTCTTTTTAACAATATCAACTTCACTTTCTTAACATTTTTTTCTGCATTTAAAGTTTATGTATATTCGCTCACTTTAAAAAATCTGTAATCTAACCCACTACAAAACAATCGTTCTTTAACATTTATCTATCAATGCACATACCCCAAAAATTTCTGAATAAAAGTTTGTTTTTCTCTTTCATATTCTTCTATTGAAGAATAAAAGTTACATTTTAAAGAACCAAACCATTTGGAATACAAAATACCCAATAGTCGACAATTCAATTTCAATTCGAAATTAAAAATAGAATTTCTGAATAAAAGTTTATTTTTCTCTTTCATATTCTTCTATTGAAGAATAAAAGTTACTTTTTATCCAAGAACTGAACCGTTTGGAATACAAAATACCCAATAGTCGACAATTCAATTTCAATTCGAAATTAAAAATAGACTGCATATCGTCCCTCTCACTGACAAACTGGTGTAATTGCATTTATGACTAATTTTAGCAAACTATTTCCTAATGATTGCATTTTGTGTGTGTATTCTGTGTACATAGTGTGGATTTACAAAAATTAATGAAAATGTTTTATGTTATAAGAGAGTAAATACAATTTTCTAAATGTGTTAAGTAAATACTGTGTTTCTGTACTTGCTATTACAGAAATAATACCAATGATATTTGAATTCTGGAGAAGAAGTCAATATATGTAATTTTAACAAAACCAACATATATAACATTAAACCACAAACAGTGCACACTTCGTCGCTTGATCAACTCACAATAAGCTCTAAATTCGTTCTGTACTTGTTGAAATGTTAACATTTATTTAAATACTGTAATTTTTCTGTTATCGTTTTGTCTGCTGTGTACCAATTATTTTGTACAATAAATTCTTTGAATCTATATATTTTTATTACCACTGATTATACCGTTTATTACATTGTTGCCTTCTTCTAGTTAGCATTTATTACATTGTTGCATGAATCCTTAACATTTAAATTATGTGTAAAAAATAATTGTGTCTTATTACAATTATAATACTAACAATAAAACACAAAATGCACCAGCGCCCTTTGGTGCCCCTAAAATATTGGCGCCCTGAGCGAGCACTCCACTCAATTGTATCTAGAGCCGGCCCTGCTTTAAACTTTGACGCACAGGCCATGTTGAGTGATGTCAAGTTACTAAAGATGATCCAAAACCCAGTAAGAGGGAGGTTTGCGGAAGCATTTGAAATTTATAAAAATAAAACAACAAAGAATAATATTATAAATACCACTCTAATCAACATTAATTAGAGGAATAACCATTTCAAATTAACAATACAGTCAAACTTCTCGTAGTAGACAAAGTCTATATTAAATTTAATATAGACTTTGTCTGCTAGGGGAAGTTTGGTTGTATTGTTTGGTTAATTATAAACACCATTGAGCCAAATCTAGTAAGTATGGCATGGGCCTGGTGTAATGAAGCATTACAATAGACAGAAAAATTTATTTACTCCTAGCAACTGTAATGCTTTAATATGATTTATAATATAAATTATTTGTTTTGTATGAATTTTGTGTCTCGTTTTACACAGTTTCGGTTTGCATGATTTTTCCAGGAACGTATCTACTGTGCAAATCGAGGGCTGAGTGTACTAATCAACATTAATTAGGGGAATAACCATTTCAAATTAACAATACAGTCAAACTTCTCCTAGTGGACAAAGTCTATATTAAATTTAATATAGACTTTGTCTGCTAGGGGAAGTTTGGTTGTATTGTTTGGTTAATTATAAACACCATTGAGCCAAATCTAGTAAGTATGGCATGGGCCTGGTGTAATGAAGAATTACAATACAGACAAAAAAATTTATTTACTCCTAGCAACTGTAATGCTTTAATATGATTTATAATATAAATTATTTATTTCCTATAGTTTTATTTAGTAACTTAGTTTTACTTTATATATGTAATTTTAGTTTAAATATGTTTTATATATATGAATATTTATTATGTAACTTGTTGCCATAGATATGATTTGAATTTTTTTGTTTTGAATTTAGTTCTAAAACTGTGTTCTACAGTTTATATTTCTCTGTTTTAATTGCTGAGGAGGACCTAGAGGATTGAAAGCACTTCAATAAAATTATTTTAAGTTGAAAAAGAAAATTTTTACTTTATTTTTGTATTTTCCCTGCTCTTTGTGCTAACTGTTGATGTTTGTAGAAAGTGGAGCAGCATAATTCGATTGAGAATCATGTACCACTAATATATATTATATTATTATAATCAACTTTAAAATATTAACTATATTAATTTAAAATATTGAATTATAAAATTAATAAATTCTAAATAACAGAATCTTACTTGCAAAGGAAGTTCTCTATTTTTTGGTGGACGAATGCGAAACCTCATCAGCTCAAATAAACATGCATCAGGTGGATGAAATCTAGTAATAATTAATTTGAATTTTTAGGATTTTTATAAGTTGTTATTATAATATATCTTATGATTTATATTTAGTAAAATTTTTATTTTACAATAGACAATAAAAATACAGTAAACTCTCTGAAATCTGGCACTCTGAAGATCAAGAAGTATTGGATTTTAAAATATATTAGATTCTTAAAGAGGTATAATGTCACCTGTCATTGGCAAAAACATCTTTGTGAAAATATGTGATTGATGAATGGGAAAAACTTTTATTAAATATATTTTATAATTTTTAAAATGCATATTACAAAAATAATATACATTCGATTCCACTTAATTGGGACATGTTGTGACTAATCCATTTTGGCTAAATTAAGCAGCTGCCCTAATTGAACAAACTAATAATAAATTCTAAAATAAAATATGTAATATATAGGTAAAAAATCAATTTTTTTTGTTTTGAATTTAGTTCTAAAACTGTGTTCTAAAGTTTATATTTCTCTGTTTTAATTGCTGAGGAGGACCTAGAGGGTTGAAAAAGAAATTTTTGCTTTATTTTTGTATTTTCCCTGCTCTTTGTGGTAACTGTTGATGTTTTTTTTATTAGTGGTATATTTCAGTTTTAAAATGCTTATTCTTACTCTATTCATATCTATGTAAAATTAGTAAACCTTTACTAATTTGTATTAATTTGGGAAAGGAATAGTAAATTCAAATCAAATTAATTATAAATTTGATTTATAAAACAATAATATATTTAAATATTTTCTAGTGATTCTTTATAAAACAAAATAGATGTACTTATAGTCTAGTAATGTAGATTAATTTAGACAGTTATAGAATTTAAATATGTTATAAAGAAAAAGAAAGCCTCTATATTTATTATAAATTATAGAAACTTTCTTCTTAGCTATTTATATTAAAAACAAAATTGATTAAAGTGTAAAGAATTCAAATAAAGAAATATGATATTTTTAAACAATAGCATTTAGTTAATGCAGGTAGTTCCCACCTTTATAAATTAACTTGTTTCTGGAGTTTATTCATAAAGAACTTGTAAACCAAGCATCAATTTCTCATAAACATATGATAAACCCTGAAGTTCCATTCTCAGCAATGCAATTTGACCATAATAAAATTACGTAAAGATCAATAAAATGAATTTAAATCATTCTTAACTGCTAGAAAGTGCTAGTTTTTTGTCTTGATTTACTGAAAATATATCCTTTAAAATCAAGCAAATTATAATAATAATGAAATTATTTGTATGTCACATATGTTAAAGAAATTCTATTTTTATTATTATTGACAGAAAAATAGATGAGCTTTAATGCAGATGAACTACTCTCTTAGGCACAATCCAGGAATAGAAATTATTTACATAATATGCTGATAAAACCAGGGGATGTGCTATTTCTGCTTCTCAGCTGACAAGGGGGAGGCCACAACCTCCGTCCCACTGATTTTGATTGGCTTTAACATACAGGTTGGGGCCATCAAAAAGTAACTCGTGTGAAAGGTTTAGATCATTATGTTTTTGAACTTTTTAAAAAAAAGTGTTTATTTTTAAAAATGAAGTCAAATATGATGACGCTGGATCGCACCACTTATTACCTAAAAAATTGCAGGCATTTCAACCAAAGCGGCAGCATAGTGGTTAAGGCGCTTCCCTTTGGAACTGAACATTGTAAGTTCGAGTCTTCTTTACATACTTTTATTTCAAGTGAATAAATTAAAATATTACTAACAATAAAACTTCAGGTAAAATCAAATCTTTTTTGTCATAGATTTGACAAAATCACTTTTCAATTATTGTTCAATCTCTTTCTTGCTTTATCTCTCTCACTCTCACTCTCTAATTGTCGTAATTCACTATGCATCAGGTGATATCTAATATATCCATTTTTTGCCTTTGAAGCCCCTTTACATATGGTTAGTAGCAATTTTTCGAGTTGCTATTATTCTATACATAAAGAGGCTTTGAGCACAAATGGATATATTAGATATTACCCAACGTATAGCAAATTATGACAATTAGAGAGTAAGAGTGATAAAGTGAGAAAGAGATAGAAACAATAATTGAAAAATGATTTTGTCAAACATATGACAAAAAAATTTAATTTAATCTGAAGTTTTATTGTTAGTAATATTTTAATTTATTCACTTAAAAAAAAAAATTACGTAAGGGAGACTGAAACTTACAATATTCAGTTCCGCAGGCAAGCACCTTAACCGCTACACTGCCACTTTGGTTGAAATGGCTGCAATTTTTTAGGTATCAATATATAAGCGGTGTGATCCAGCATCATCACATTTAACTTCAATTTTTTTTTAAATGAAGGCATAATGACCTAAACCCTAATTATATATAAATATTTAACTAACTGCTTTTTTACATTAATCTTTTA
>AYEL01056080.1:0-10818 GCA_000484575.1 Olivierus martensii
TTAATAAAATAATAAATATTTAATAATAAAATATATTAATAGGTCAATTCTAGTTTTTGTATCCATCTACTATAGTCACCATTTTTTATATCAATGATTTTGCCAATTGCATATGACTTTATAATCTTGATATTTCTCAATTCCTAGATGTCGAGTTTCAGAGAGAATCTTTGAGGTTTATATATTTTAGAAAGATATTTTTCCACAACAAACTGCAGTATATTTATATTAATAGATAGCTTATAAATATACAGGGTGATTCAGAAAGGTGGTGCCAAAATTTACAGGTAGGTAGAGGATGAAATTCTGAGTGAAAAAGTTTAGGCACATTTTTTGATCTGGAGCTCCGTTAAAAAGTTATAGCTCTTTAAAGCTTCGTGACGTCACTTCCGGTTGGACGCCTGAGGCGCGAAACTACGAACGAAGCATTCACAAATGTGTGTTCGAAATCGAATGCATTTCATTTTGAATATTGATTAAAAATGTTATAAACAATCTTTTCTTGATGTTAACTGTAAAATGTTTTGTAAAAATAGTTTTCAAGTAGTTAAAATTTAATACTGTAGATTATTTTAAAATGCAAAGAAAAAGGAAATGGTTTGACGATTAAGACAAAGAAAAGAAAACAAATTGATAATTAAATACTGCAAATTAAATTTAATAATTTAAAGTAATACAACTTTAACATGACTTAACTAGAGTAAGTGCTCGAAATGACCCCCTTGAGCTGCAATACAGGCCATGCAACGTCTTCTCATTGATTGTCGGACATTTTCGAAAATGCCGGGGATATTTCGGATTTGTTCACATCCTTCCAAAATGCGGTCTCGTAGAACTTGAATATTGGAAACTGGAGTAGCATACACTTGCATCTTCAGATATCCCCACAGGAAAAAATCCAACGGATTTAAATCTGGGGAACGTGCAGGCCATGCAATTGGTCCCATTCTGCCAATCCACCGATTTGGATAGTGTGCGTTAAGAAATGTTCGGGCAATGCGACTGAAATGTGCAGGTGCACCATCGTGCATAAAAAACATTTGGCGCCGAACCTCTAGTGGAACGTCCTCCAGTAATGGACCAAGTTCTTCCTCCAAAAACTGTGTGTAGGAAAGGCCATTGAGTCTAGGTGGCAAAAAGTAGGGTCCAATTAGATGGTCTGCAATAATAGCTGCCCAAACGTTAAGCGAAAACTGTTGTTGATGCCGAGATTGACGGAGTGAATGAGGGTTTTCTTCTGCCCATTGATGAGTGTTATGAAAGTTCAGTATAGCATCTCTTGTAAAACCTGATTCATCCGTAAACAGCACATTAGCAGCAAAGTTAGGTCCAGCACATCGCTGCAAAAACCATTGACAAAACGTAAGCCTTGGCTGAAAATCAGCTTCCGCAAGGCCCTGTACACGTTGAATGTGATACGGATAGAGATTGGCCTCGTGTAGAATTCTCCAAACTGTTGGCTGTGAAATACGTGTTACTGCAGCGATTTGCCTTGTGCTAGTTTCTGGAGCCTCCATAACAATACTGAGAACTTGTTCTTCAGCATCATGTGTTCGAGAAGTTCTGGGCAGTCCAATATCATGGGTAACAGGCGAAAAAGATCCTGTCTCCCGAAGATGACGATCGACGTTTGTAAACATCTTTCTGGAGGGACATCTGCGTTGCGGAAAAGTTTCCTGGTAGAGACGCTGAGCAGCTCTACTATTCCCATAAGTACGCCCATAAATGAGGTGCATATCCGCTAATTCGCCGTAAGAATAGTGATCCATAAAATGAAAACAATGGCTTAAGCAACAGCGAAAGAAAGACTTATGAAGTGTTCGAAATTTCACATTCGAAAAAGATTACGTTCGAAAATGAAGGACGCATTTGAAAACTGATTACGTTGTATTTACATAACTAGCTGCTAATTTAACAAAAATGTTTTTGTATGCTCTAAAATGTTTTATGAAATAGTTTTGCATTAGTTAATAGTTAATAGAAGATTTAAAATCGGTAATTAAAATATGGTAAAAAATATTTTTTGACTGAAACGGAAGTGACGTCACGAAGCTTTAAAGAGCTATAACTTTTTAACGGAGCTCCAGATCAAAAAATGCGCCTAAACTTTTTCACTCAGAATTTCATCCTCTACCTACCTGTAAATTTTGGCACCACCTTTCTGAATCACCCTGTATAGTCATTTATTACAATCAATATTAGTCTAGTATACAGAATCATTTTTCTTTGGTTTTTCACCAATGGTGTGTGAATAGCGTTTCTTTATAATTTGGCATTTACTAATCCTAAGGGTGTTTGACTAGAGAAAACTTTCTATATTTTATGAAACTATTTCTAATGATATTCAGCATTGAAAATATTCAAAGCATTTTTATAATGGTATTGCATTATGCAGTATACTGGTATATTTTTAACAATGATATCCCTCCTATAACATGGTAGATAGGTTCTTGAAAAACACCGTGTTGTGTGAAATCGTGTTATATAAGACCCAGAGCCAATACAAAAAGGAAAGTTATGTTCCAAAACCAATTCAAAACAAATAACATTCTTTAGTTCCACATAAGAAACTTAATGTTTATTAAGAATATTAATAACACAAAACATAAGAAAGAAAAAATATATATACGTAAGCCCTTAAAAAAACAATACACATTAAACAAAAGGAAAGAAAAAAGTATACAGCCTATATAACATTCATTTTTTTAATTATATCTTCTTTACCACTGTTTTGTTAAAACAAGAATTTTTTTTCTTTTAACAATATCAACTTCACTTTCTGAACTTTTTTTTATGCATTTAAAGTTAATGTATCTTCTGCTCTTTTTACAAAATTTGTAATCTATACAAAACAATTAGCTAGAAAACAATTGTTCCTTAACATATACCTTAAAAAATTTATGAATAAAAGTTTTTCTGCTCTTTCACATTCCTCTATCGAAGAATAAAAACTTATTTTTTATCCAAGAACTGAACATTTGGAACACAAAATACTCAACGGTCTCCAATTAACTCAATTTTAAATCGAAATCGAAAATAGACTGCATATTGTCCCATTCATGGCAAACTAGCGAAATTGCATTTATGACTAATTTTAGCAAAGTATTTCACATTAATTGCATTTTATGTGTATATTGTGTGTCCGTAGTGTGGATTTACAAAAATTAATGAAAATGTTTTGTATTGTAGGAGAGTAAACATTATTTTCTAAATGTGTTAAGAACCATGTTGTAGAAGTACCATGTTATACGAGGGTTTTCGCAATTTTCGAATCGTGTTAGAGTGAAACCGTATTATAGGAAACCATGTTGTAAGAGGGATACCTGTATTAGATGATTATAACAAGGTTTTTTTCAGGTATAATATATTGGAACAGCATTTTGACCCTTTTTTTCCTGGTGTCTTAGCATTATTATTTTTTACCTTAATCTCTTTGAGAAACCATCATCAATTTGAGTTATCATAGAGAGTAAGATATATTCATGAAATAAATTTTATTTATTGTAATAATTTGGAAGTCATTTATAAATAATTAATAAACAGGAATTTTAAACTGCTGATATTATCATCATTATGAATTATTGAAACATTGTTTTATGATAATATTTAGTTTAAATAGTATGATTAAAATTTATTTTTCAAATTTTAGGTTTATTTAGAATATTCAACTAATCATGGGATGAATTGGCAGTTGGTTCATAAACCTTGCCTTCCATCTATTGGAAGTTGTAATGGAGTTTTTACAAAAGGCACTGTTTATGATCCTTCAGAACATAGAAAATGGAAAAGAGTTACAATAAATCTTCCCTCAACAACATGGTAAAAATTTAGCTTAATGAATTCATATATTAAATAAATTTTTTATCAATTATAAAATTTGTATATGTATGAAAATTAAAATATATAGATCTTTTTACGTATGATAGATTTATATATATATATATACAAGTATACTACATTTAACATACACTTGCTTAACTTATTTCTGTTATAATATAGAATCAATTTTATTAGTAACATCTTTATAATTTATTTATGTCCTGCCACAATTTACCTAATTACTAATATTACTAAAAATATACCGTAATATCTAAAATTTCTATTATTCTAAAACCAACTGATATAATACAGAGCAATCTGAAATAGCTGATGATATATATCATAATTGTTTATTATAATAAATAGTTCATTTTTTTAAAATGTGAAACAAACTATAAACAAATAAATATTATTATATTTTTTTATATGTATTATTTTAAAACTGAGAAAATAATACAGTAGGTCCTTGTTTAATGTCAAAGTTAGGTTCCTGAAAATCATTATCTAAAATAATGTTAACTGAAACCAAAAAACCCCATTGGCCTAGCATATAAATTTTCCAAGGGATGTATTCCATATTCAATCCTGTTGTGAACAAAATTGAACTCTGGCAACACTTATGCATCTGCATCGAACTTTGTTTCTTGCGCATGCATCACTTCTGTTGTCCTTCCTTTGTTCAGTTGCTGTTGCTGTGCTGTATGTAGAACACACGTATTATAATCCATCTCAATATATATATCAATAAAATAAAGAAATAAGGCTTAAACTAGAAACCTGGGTTATTTATTTGGTTTTGTCGAGAAAAGGTTATAGGCCCAGACACAAAACGAAGGAGATCACTGTGGATTAGGATTTTTTAATGTCTTTTGTCAACGCGACATTGTTAAAGCATACGTAGTCTGCAGTCTGCCATTTTCTGGACTATTTTTTCACTGAAGAAAGAATGGATGGAGATAGAGTGAAAAATTGAAAAACTTGTGGATTCTAGCAACTGGATGCAATGGAAATTTCAAGTACGAGCAATTTTAGATGTTCATGATGCCTTAGAGTTAATCAATGGTATATTTGTCAAACCTGAAAATAATGCTGACAACATGACTGAATTGAATCAATGGAAAAAGGCTAATAAGATAACAATAGAAATTTTAGTTACAACACTGGATTAAAAACCATTGTCACTGATAATGAATTGTGATACAGCACGTGAAATTTAGATAAAATTACTAAATATTTATGAACAAAATTTGGTGGACTCAATATATCTACTCCAGACGCAATTTCGTGAATATCACTATACCTATGGTGATGATATTGCAACACACGTAAATTAGAATTATTTGCTAGGTGGCTAAAAGAATTGAATGAACTGATTTCAGATACAATGCTAATGACAACAATTCTGAATATATTACCACCCGAATTTCGCCATTTTCATAGCACTTGGGATTCAATGCTTGTAACAGAGCAAACTTTGGATAAGTTGATATTGAGATTGATAGTTGAAGAAACGAAACTAGGAATTTCTGATCTTAAGAACAAATACTGAATCTGCCTTAATGGCAAAACGACAGACGAAAGGTATACATTTTGGAAGTAAAAGTACTGACCAACCTAAACTTAGTAAAGAAAAGGCTGATGCAGTTAAAACATATAAAAAATGTTGGATTTGTGGAGGACCACATCTACGATACAATTGTCCTAAGAGAAGGCAAAATTTTCATTCAGACAGACAAAGAAATACTCAGGGTTATGCAATGGTGAATACACGTTTTTCAAATGTACCTGATCAACAAAATGGATAATTGATTCATGATGTACAGAACATGTATGATGGCAAATTGAATATTTTATCACGTTTGAGAATTTGAAGGAAACAGTTACTTTTGAAATGGGTGATGGCTGCAGGGTTGCAGCCAAAGGTATTGGACAAATTAGCATAAGATCACATGTAAATGGAGCAGAGCACCATCTTATAAATGTTATGTATGTCCCTGAGATGAAAGTTAATTTGTTCTCAGTTTGATCAGTGGCAGAAAAGTGGTTTAAACAAATAATTTTGGGTAATAAGTGGCTATTTAAGAAAAACAATTCACTCATTGTTGAAGGCCACATAAAAGATGATGTGTATACTCTGAACATTGACGTAATTGAGAACAAAGAGTCTAGTCTCTTAGCCAGGAGTCATAAAGAGAATTTACTTCAGGTATGGCATGAAAGAATGGGACACCAGAACAAGTCTCATGTAAAAGAATTATTGAGATCAAAAGGCATTGAAACTGTAGCTTTTAATGAATCAGAATGCTCTGATGGTTGTGCATTTGGAAAATTTCAACGTACAAATTTTTGAAAAATGTCAAGGGCAACTAAACCAGGTTAACTGATTGTAACTAATGTTTGTGGACCTATGGAGGAACCCTCACTAAATGGCTATAGATTTTTCGTCACATTCAAGGATGATTTTACACAATATCGGAAAGTCTTTTTTTCTTTGCCACAAGAATGAGGTTACAACCTGTTTCAAAGGATATCTTAAATATGTTTGTACTCAAACTGGAAATGTTGTTAAAATGGTTATGTCAGATAACAGGACAGAATATACCAATGAGGGCTTTATTGCAGTTGCAAAAGATAATGGCATAGAGTTAGGATGATCTGCAATTTACACGCCTCAACAAAATGGGTGAGCTAAGTGAGAAAATCGCACTCTAGTTGAAATGTCAAGAACAATGCTATTGACACATGGAATGTCAAGACATTTTTGGGCTGAGGTGTTGAATTGTGCTGCTTATGTTTTAAACAGAACAGGAAAAATTCGTGAAAAAGAAAAGTCACCTTATGAAGCTTGGTATGGTCATGAGTACTCTCCAAATCATTTGAGAATCTTTGGGAGTGAATGTTTTGTTTGAATTCCTAAGCAAAGAAGAGGTGATAAAAAATTTGGGACAACAAGCAAACAAGGAATTTTTATCGGATATGAAGAGGTCTCTGGAAACTATAGAGTCTGGATACCAGATGAATCTCCAGTTGAAATCAGTCGAGATGTTGAATTTCATGAAGTTTCTATCCCAAACACCTTGATGGACTTGAGTCAGGGAGAGAAAGAAAAAGAGGTTTTGTTGGATTTGAGTCAGACAGAGAAAAATAAGGACACTGTTGTGAATCAAGAAGAAACTGAGTTATCATGCATGCGAGAAGAGGATCAAGTACAAGCTAATCTGGTGGAGCAACAACATAACCAACAGGTGTTATCCATGAATAATGGCTATCAGTTAAGAGACAGAGACGACTGACCAGATTTCTAACTTCTATCAATTTTACATGTTGTACTTATGATCCCTATGTGTTTATTAAAAGGGATAACGAAATATTGACTGTTATCACTATTTATGTTGATGACGGATTAATTCTTGCAAATAGGAAAGAAGACATCAGTAAACTACTCTATCAACTGCAAAATGAATTTGAAATTACTATTTGTGATGAAGTTAGCCATTTTCTGGGATTTCAAATAGAATGCTTTGATGGTGGGAAAATCAGAATACATCAGACTGCATATATTTTGAGAACACTGGAACTGTTTGACATGAACAACTGTCGACCTTCTAAGGTTCCAATAGATAAAGCATCCCTGGATATATTGAACAATGAAACAGAAGCAGATAACATACATTCTGCTGCATCTGCAATTGGACAGCTTATGTACCTTATTGTTGCCACTAGACCTGACCTGGCATATGCAGTTGGAAAGGCATCTCAATGGTTATCTAGACCAACAACTGGACTTTGAAAATTTATTAAATGAATATTTAGGTACTTTAATGGGATGGTTGAAATGGGAATAGTATACAGTGGATCAGCTTCTGAATGTGTTTAGTGATGCTGATTATGCTGGAGATTTACAAACCAGGTGATCTACTACTGCCTATGTATCTACATTAGGAGATGGAGCAATTACATGGAGCAGCCAACACCAAGGATGTGTAGCACTCTCGACAACCGAGACAGAATATATAGCAGCATCAACAGCTACTAAAGAACTAATTTGGTTACATGGTTTCATCAAAGAATTCAAACCTAAAACTGTAGCATGTCTGTTGGTGGACAGTCAGGTAGCCATAAGATTGGTTAATAACCACGAGCAACACAAATGCACAAAACATATCTCAGTAAGGTATCATTATATTCAAGAACTGGTGATTGACAAAAGAATCATATTGGAATATGTTGAAACAAACAATCAGATAGCAGATATGTTAACAAAACTGTTAGGACCTATAAAGCTGACAAAGCTAAATGAAAAATTCGTTTATTTTAACTTTAAATACTGATACTACAACTTTTTCTTCCTTCAAAGTTCAATTTTAGGGAGAGTGTTATGATCAAAATTGGCAACACTTATGCATCTACATCAAACTTTGTTTTTTGTGCATGCATCACTTCTATCGTCCTTCCTTTGTTCAGTTGCTGTTGCTGTGCTGTATGTAGAACACACGTATTATAATCCATCTCAATATATATCGACAAAATAAAGAAATAAGGTTTAAACTAGAAGCCTGGGTTATTTATTTGGTTTAGTTGAGAATAAATCCCAAGTCCTCTGAATGGAAAGCCAAAGCATTTGCACCCAGTTAATCCAGTCAAATGTCCTTTTATGCTGTATAGTTTAATTCAGGGGTGTCAAATTTTTGGCTTCCTTGAGCCACATTTGAAGAAAAAACTGTTTCAGGCTCCACATAAAATATACTAATTTTAATGATAGTTATTAAGCAAAAAAGTTAGTAAATAATGTACAATATATGATATCTACCATGACAAATAAGCAAAAATGCCATAGTATGATAATTTTTGACTTCTTTTTGTTCATAAATTTTTTTTAAATCATTGAGGCCATAGTATGATAATTTTTGACTTCTTTTTGTTCATAAATTTTTTTTAAATCATTGAGCAGATAAAGAAGTGTTAATCACTGAAATAAGAAATATTTTAGAAAATGGAAATAGGAAATGTGATAGGTTTTTAATAACAAAAACTTCATTAACTTCATTATTTTTTATATATTTTTAGTACCTAAATGAAACAAATTTATTTTTGTTTATTAGTGGGATATTTGATGATGATATGATGAATTTCAAAAAATAAAAAAAAAAATAAGTATATAAAAATCTCAATGTTTTAAGAAAGTTTATGATTTTATGTTGGGCTGCATTCATTACAGCAGTGGGCTGTGGGTTGGACAGCTCTGGTTTAATTAATGTATTATTCATAGATGATAATATATATTTCAGTTAGTGCTCATATAAAATATGATTATCTTATTTTCTATAATTATAGGTTTCTACTTTAATTTCTTTCTCTTATGAAGAAAAATATAAGAAAATACGATTTTATTCTGCTTTATTGCTTTAAAATTTTTAATTTTTTAATTAATTAATTTAATTTTTACTAGTGACACAATAAATAAACAACATTAAATGAAGTGGCATTAAATGAATACTAGGACTCTCTGTAATTGATTACTTAAGAAAAAATATATATTTTTCAGTTTTTAACTTTGAAATTGGATTTTACAATTTATGTCAAAACAAACTTTTCATTGTTTAATTAACAACAATAATTGAAGAAACAAATCATTATATTGAGTTGGAAATGACATTTCTCTAGTAGCAATCATTATTCAAAGCATTACAAGATATTTAAATAACATTATAAAAGAAAAAGTTAAATTAAAATAATGTATGCAAAACAATTTTTGGAGCAATTTAAACTAAGATGGGAAAAAATGTCCAGCACACAATGATTATCTGAAATGCAAATCTGATATCCTAAATAACTGCATAATAATTATCATTATTTGGTTTTTGATAAAAACCATTGCAAGCACACAAACGATTGGAAATATCAGAGATCACCATATCTACATCATAGAACAATCCCCAATATTGCATTATATCAAAATTTTTTAGATAATAATGCATAATATCCATATAAAAAACAAAAAATAACATGAATGAATGTATGATTTATACACTATTTTGACATTAATAAACAATGGCAATTTTATATTATAGATTATTTACAAAGTGCATATTTTTTCATTTGAGAAAATATGATTGCATTAATTTCTTTAAGCAAATAAAATTACTGTATTTTTAAAAATGTCAATCATAACTTAAAATAACATGAATGAATGTATGATTTATATACTATTTTGACATTATTTATAGTGCACATTTATATATATAAACGTACACTATAAATCTACCAGACTTCCATATGGCATCAGACTTCTGATACAGAACAATAATTTTTATTTCAGACATTGAAATATGGAGTGCTTCTTTTGTGTTTTTAATAATTTTAAATAAACTTTGTCTTTTATCTGAGCTTTTACAATATTTATATTCTAAACTTACAATAAAAATTGAATAATTTTTTCATTTATGCTTTTATTAAAAATAGGTAAAAACTGGGAAAAATGAAATGAGTATTGGTATATTAATAGTGATTAGAATGAAGGCATTATGATAATTGTTAATTTGTTAATTATAATCAAAATAGAATGCAAAATAATTAATAATAATTATCCTAATGTAAAACTTTGATAAATGATAGTTATTTTATTTTCCATATCTACATCCTATTTTATTTTACTTTAAATTTTACAAAACTTCTAAACAAATAATTACATCATTAAAATATCATATATAAATGAAGATGTCATTACTGGGAATTTAAGGCCAATATGAAAGATTTTTCTTTCATATTGGTTTCAAACCATCAATCTTTCATTCATTTACAATAGCAAATTGTTAACTAAATTAATAAAAAGTAAATAAAAATGTAATAAGTAGTTTAATTGAATGAACAAAATTCTCACGTACAATGCAATTAATCTTATAATAATTCATCCTACTATACTATACTTGAAATCAATTAAAGCACTAAACATAGGAGATGAAAAAGCAATTTATTTGGAGAACGTTTTTGGCTATTCAA